>JAJLRJ010000009.1:5241181-5433681 GCA_024195265.1 Dendrophyllia cribrosa
CAACGTCCAGCTGGGGAACGACAGGGGAATCTAGCTCGAAGGTGCGCTGCCCACGGATAAGGGAGCAATGGACCTCACCAATTACGTCCATGGATGTGACACCATCAGTTTAGCTGGCCATTTATTAGGCTGGGGTAATGGGATGTTTTAAGAGCCTGGCAGATGAGGCGCGGACCACGTTAGAAGTGGCACCCGTGACCAAGTTCATCTGAACAGGGTGGACATGGCGATTGGCTTATGCTGACGCAAAGGGATGCGGGCTCTTCAGCCAGAACGGATGTGGCGACAGGTTTATTGCTCTCGTCAAAAGGCATGCAATCCTCAGTAGCAGGGTTCTCAGGGTCATCACAAGTCGTGAGCGAGTCCATGTTTTCCTATGACGTTCAGATGGGTAGCGACAATCTGTTAGGTCATGGGTGTTGTGTGAGCGCCGGCGGTCTTACAGAAGACATCAAGTATAGGGCTGAAGTCTTCATAGGAGTGTATTGGGCTGAAGTGTAATCAAAGGAGTCTATTGGGCTGAAGTTTTCATCTAGGAGTGTATTGGACTGAAGTGTTCATAGGAGTATTGGGCTGAAGTCAGAGTTCATTGTTTTAAGAAAGTATGTAAAAGACAAAGCAAATGGTACAAAAAATGCTATGTAAATAACAAGTGATGCATAACGTAATGATTCTAAGAGAAACTTGGTTACCGCATGCTAATTGTCCTAAAAAGACGTAAAAGGCAGCGCATTACGATACTATCAAAGCCCCGCTGTTGTTACTACGATGCGTAAGTAATTTCTAATTGAATTTTATTGAAGATTATTACAATGGATGTAATTCTCAGAGGAATAGCCCGATTAGCTCGGCTGTTTTAATGAATATGTCCAATATTTGTTGTATTGGCTTGTTATGCTAACGGTTTCTATAGTACTACGAAACTGTCTGAGAAGAAATCAAACTTCAACATGTTACTAGACGCTGTAACAAGGGGCAGAATCTACCAAGTGAAATTCTTACTTGAATCAGGAACTGAGGATGTGAACAGGACAGACGAAAACAAACAGACAGCTCTGATGAAAGCGATTTTTCTGCCCGACAAAATGCATCGCACTCGGTACAAAATCGTCAAGATTTTACTCGAGCACAAAGCGCGTGTGAACATTGTCGATCGCGAAGGGAAGACAGCTTTAATGTGGGCTTGTATTCGCGGACACGAGGACATAGTGCGCAAAATTCTTGACGTTGCAATCTTGGATCTTGATTTAAATGGAGGAGACAGATTCGGCAATACAGCGCTATTTTACGCCGCTTCCAGTGGACAAGTGAACACGGTAAAACGACTCATCGCAGCGTTAAAAAGATTTGGATTGGATATCGATAAAAAGAACGCTCAAGGAATGACCCCGATTCTTGAAGCTACTAAACGCGGGCATGATTCGTGCGCGCAAGTCCTGATAACTGAAGGAAAAGCGTCTCTTACGATTCGAGACCCAGAAACATTTCTTAACACGCAAGAATGGGCTGAAAAGCGATCGTTGACAAACTTGTCCGAGTTGATCTCCGCACGAAGAAGCCCTTCTCCGCAAATTGCTGTTCAAAACATTTTAAATGAACCAGAGATTGAAGGTCAAAGCCCAAGACCAGCGACAGATTCGGTGAATAATAATGTTCAAAGCAATCTCGCGCAGGAAAGCAAAGTCAATGAGATTGTGCCCTCGCCACGACAAAGACGGGAATCATTGGGAGGCGAGAAAAGAATTACAGGAACAAGTGAGACAACAGTCGTGTCACCGCAGAGCCAAGATGCTGCATTCCCCAAAGAAACTAAAAAGGAAGGAGAAAACAAGAAGGAGGGATTGGTTTCCCCCAGAAGTATTACCACGACTGTTTCTTTAACCAGGAGGAAAAGCGAGCAGATAGAGAAAATTCAAAGAGGACCATCTCCCACTGCCAAATCAGAAATGTGTCGGCTTCTAGGCATGTACGGTGTTCAAAATTCAGAATCTTACAGACAGAGTTTTGACCCAATATTGTTGCCTCCCAGTGGGTACTGGCCCGATCCACTAGCCCATCTAAGAGACAGTGGTTCATCGATTGCGGATGCCGAAGACATTGACATGAGTCTTTTAGATTTGATCAGACCTCGTGGATCGGGTCGACGGAAATCTTCGGCTTTTCCCGGGGTCCCCGACATGGGTCGCCGAGGCAGCAACGTTAATTTCCGTGACAGTCGAAGAACGTCAACAATGTTTGCCGGACTTTCTCCGGGAATGGGAAAACGTACTTCGATTGTTCCGTCACCGATGATGGGAAGCAAGAACTTTCTTGAAGCTCCAGGATTTTCAACACGAAGGTCCACTTTAAATGCCAATGTAGAACGAAAGAATTCTCCCCTTGGGGCTTTCGATCAGAGAAGGGGATCTTTAATGCCGAGGGGTTCTGAACTAACTAGACCCACGCTCCCCCGAAGGACAACCACGCATATAGTACCCAATCTGGGACACATAGTGGAGACGGCTTGAACGTTTTTGACTACGAGTAGTCTTTAAGAGTTAACCGAGCGAAACGCAGGAGCGCGCGCGAAAATTGCCTGCTTAACTCCCAAGAGTATGCCAATAAATATAAATAATATATTCAAGAAAAAACTTAAAATTTCATTTTGTAAAATACTGAAAAACCAATGGTACCATGCAAAGGTACTGTCGAAGAGGTTTCATTTGAATGGTTATACCTTAGGATTTCAACACAGACTGACTTGACTAACTTGATTGACTCTGGGTGTAAAAGAGGGTTAAAAGTGAGCGAAGTGCGCGAGCAAACGCGTCTCCTCGAGGAAGTAAGAAAATAACGAAGTAAAAGCCCATTGACTGCTGTTAGAAGAGGAATAATATAAACCGACGCCCTTGTCTGTGTCATTATCCCTTTGATTCCCGGAGTAAAACTTTGAGGAAAACCAGATGTAGTTCCAACTTTTTTGAGTTTGTGAATCAGCGTGATACTCAAATAAAAACTTCAAAGTCGAATCTCTCATGGCCCGTTATGTCCTTTAACATTCAGTTAAACCCAAATAGGCCATTTCCGAGTTGCCGTTAGCCTCTCTATCAAAGCGAGGCTAGGTGCGAAACTTTTCATATGAAAATAAGTGTTCATTCACATGCAAATAAGTTTTATTTGCATGTAAATGAAAACTCATTTTCATTTAAAAGGTTTCGCACCTAGCCTCGCTTTGATAGAGAGACTAAAGGTAACTCGGAAATGGCCTATTTGCCAACACTTCTTCGCAAGCGACCGCGCGATTACATTCATTGCCACTGGTTTGAATTTTTGTACTGTACCCCCGGATGGGAGAGGAACTTTCTCCAAATCCCGACCCTGCATACTTCAGACCAAACTACGCCATTTTACATACCCGTTTTCAGCCCTGACTTCTAAAATCCATACCCGTTTTCAGACCTGACTTCTAAAATCCATACCCGTTTTCAGACCTGGTCCATTTATCGGAAATTTTGGAAAAACACCCCAAAAGGTACTGTACCAGAATCTCGTTTGATAGGCATGGCTCAAATGGATTTTTACCCCTTTAGCAATGAAATATTAGTATTATTGTTATGATAGCAGAACAATGTCATCGTGAAACCCCTTAAAGGTACCGAAAAAGAGAAATTAATGATATAATAGGGCAATTTCAGCATCTGCACGTCCCCAGTAAAACGCTAAAAGCTAGATTTTAAAAGTGATTCCATGAGAATATTTCAAAATCTACTAATGAAAACTTCTTTAAATTTGAATATATAATGACGAGTAGAATTTTCTTCAAATACGTGGAATAAAAAAGTTTGGTCACCATGCTCGTTTAGGAGGGGAAAAAAAACACACTTTTTTTACTTAGCGAACTGAATCCCCAAAGAAAACCCTCTTGCTTCAGAATGCGCGCAGTCATGCATGCACAAATAATGCACGATATTATGCCAGTAGCGATGCACAATGCAATACTTGGCAATCACCTTAAAAGGTTACTGTAATTTGAAATACTTGGGCAAATAATCAGATTGAATGATTCATTTTATTGAGATACATCTAGAGCAGAAAATAATAAAGATCAATGAGATCTGAGTCCTTTTTGTAATCAACCTTTTAATATATATTTTTAATTTAACACAGTTACTATTAAGTTGGTATTCAACAAGCCACTCATAACAAAATATATCACACACTCTACCTCCTGCACATCTCGCCAATGAGCAAAAAATTCATCAGAGGAAGTTTTCTTAAAGCATCATCAAAGTGCACCACAATTTACAAATACTGTCACATTCAAGAAAGAAATGAGTTACGCTGGTATTCACAGAACAAATGTCGTTAAATACGACCAGCAAATGTGCCATTCTCAACTTGCTCACTCCAGTTTTCAGCCTAAAAAAAAAACAAACTCCAATCAAAATTCACTTCTTGCAAAAGTAAAAGCTACCATCAAATCTCGGTTTCCAGTTGTATAAATGGATAGTGGTGACATAACAGGCCCACCAAATGTTTTTACAATTATATCCCTCGTATATATAAGGTGCCATAGTCCCTAAACAGCAATTCTTTACAAAAAGAATACACTAAATTGGATATAACATCTGTTTTTGATAAACTGTTCGGTGGCTGCATAGCACTTGGACTTAGAACAGGAAAAATTTAAAAATGTTAATGTTTGAGTGCCAAAAATATATGAAAAAGTTTCAAACGTTTCGGGCTTTGCCCTTCTTCATTGGATGTTGGATGGTACAGTATGTTCGTTAAGAAATATGCCACAACATCTTAGTTTTAAATGCTTAAAACCGCTGTTTACTATCAGAATATATCTTGCTTGACAGCCTTGAGAACCTTACAAAATCTTATAACAAAAATGCAATGATATTTAAAGGGGCTCTGTCACCATTTTTAGTGTTACTTTAAAAAGCCAAAAGACATCTTTATATCAGTGAAAACCCAAAAATAAGAGTCCAGTTTTGTTTAAAATTGTTCTACGAGTGCTTTAGAGTAAACATAAGTGTCTTGGGCTGCAGATGGCCAGGATGGAAATGGATTGCAACTTGAAAAAATTATTTATTGTCTTCTGTCTTGGAAAACTCACTGAAACTCTGATTATTTTATATTTTCTCTTTGAAAATTCCTTTGATATCTTCCTTTTAGTGTTCTATAAGCATTTTGTGTCTGACAAAAATATTAAGTTTTAATGTGGGGCAGTTTGACCCAAGAAAATCAAAATCTTCAGGACATAGCTCCTTTAATAACAACAGAGACCAAATGCCACACATGTTCTTATACTCTCCCTCCCCTCCCCCTCAGGCTTAACAATGACTTTGTATTAGAAAATCTGATATGATATGGAACCTAATGAGAGGAATTATTAGGGTCAAAATTCAGTTTTGCTATTCTGTTGTTCAGTTCTGTTTTACTGTTATGTTGTTAACAGTAAAGCAGAACAACAGAATATCAAAACTGAATTTTGACGCTCAAGAATAGCAATTTTGAAAAACAATAACAATTTTACTGTGAGAATCGTAATATCACACAAAATGGTTTAATGGCAAATTGAAAACAGAACAGTGTTACATTAAAACAGAACAACAGAATTGCAAAACTGAAATTTGACCCTGATAACTTCTCATAAGCTACAATGCAACTCACCCAAGCCTTGGGGCACAGAGATGTGAAGACTCTCTTAAAATATAAACAATTCTCGTTGTCCTCTCCAAGTTTCTTTGAACAACGATGGAAGTCCACAAAGTTCTGCCAGCAATTTTTTGTCTGGTTGGTGTAAGGGAACCTTGGATCAAATGGAGCAGTCTTTAAGGTAACTTCAGTAATTCCTCCTTCTTCTCCCATGGCCTTTGTTGCCTGTACACAAACATTAAATTAAAATAATAGGTAAACGTCAGTATAAAACTGTGCTTTTAAAATTAAGAGCCAAGTGCAATAAGCAACTAATTCAGCAGTCTAACATAATATTATTATTAAATAACACAGCCTGACGTCAATGACCATTTCTTGTTAAATTGGCTTACAGTGTTATTCTTAAATCATATATATTTTTCTATCTCATATTTAATTTTTACTTTTATCTTAAATCCTGCTATATTTGGAAGTATTTGAGTCCTTCTGCAATCCCACAAATAGACTTTGGCAATTAATAACAAATAATTCAGTAAAGGGCATTTTGAGACTATAATACCTATTATTATATCTTGCAGGGTAAGGTGTACTTAACTTTACTTTACTTATTTATCCACGCGATCCTTATCACTAAAGAGTAGTCTTCTAAAGAGCCGTGCGCATTAAACCTAGTACAAAAAAGCTAAGACTTAAAAATTACAAATAACCAGGCATAACTAATCAATAATCAATGATCAATGACATCAGTGAGCTAATCGATGAGTAATCAATGAATAATCAACTGATTAGTTATTGATTATTGCTGATAATCAATGAGTAATTGGTGACTAATCAGAGGCAAAAAATTTGTGGCCTACTGATTAATCATTGATGTCATCCATGCCATTGATTAGTCATTGATGTCACAGATTACCTATTGATTACTCACTGATTAAACATTTTCTATTAACCAGCACTACTATTATGAATTGCCCGCCCTCTTGAACCAATATTTACTAGAAGGACTGTTCTGTTGAGTGAAAATGAATCATGTTTCTTTGAAGTTATAAATGATGTTTTTGTACTTATAAATCCTTGTTCTACAATATGAATACTGGAATGTTCATGATGAAATTATAAGCAAATGTGAATTGTAAAGCAAAAAAACAATGTTATAATAGCAGGCACAACTAATTTTCGAAACTGAACAACCTAGACATGAGAAGAGTCAAGGTTTGGTTCAATAACAAACAGCAAAGAGAAGGACCAGCGACTTCGGCCACAGTTTTGGATAATGATAATGCCAATAATGTTGTCATCTTGCACCAATATCATTAAAATCATTCATGTTATGTTCAATTTGTTTTTCAGTTTTCTTTATACTCCATCATTAATTTCATTTGCAGCCATGCCATGATATCGATAAGTAATCAATACAATTGATGACTAATCGATGACATCAAGGATTAATCAATGACAAAAATTTTGTGGCTCTCAATTAGTCATTGATTACTCATTGATAATTGCCATCAACTAAGGGAAGTGGTCATAACAAGTACACTCGACGAGGACCCACCTTGTGTAGGGGTAGGGGGGTTATGCAAGATACCACCTACCTAAAGAGTGTAATGGACTAAATTTTTTGGCTTAAAAATCAGAGATGAGACTTTAATATTCTGTGTGCATGAAGCTTGCATTGCTAGTAAAACGGCACAGAAAGATTTAAATCTTTCTCTCAGTTTCTACTCCTGATAGAATGGGGGCTATGCCAAGAAGACACCATCTTTTTAGGTGGGGGAGAGGGGGAACATAAAGAGACTACCAGTCTTTTTGTAAAATGGTGGGTCCTGTCCCAGTACAATAGTTTTGAACATTTCCCTAATGACCTATCAATTACTCAGATATCTATTACTCATTGATGCTACTGATGTCATTGAATAGTTATGCCTGGTTATAATTCATATTTTTGGTCAGAAACAGTTGGGAGAAGCACTTATGCATTGAGAAAAAACAAAGTGTAAACCTTTTGTTTGAGAATTGTTCATTTTTCTGGTCATTCTGTTCATTCCGTATTTTATTTTGATTTGTCAAGATTTGTTACATTTTATTTTTGCACAAGGGTGTGGGGGAAAATGTCACTTTTGCTCATGGATATCAAATCCAGGGCTAGAACCTGGGATCAAGTCAGTGGTTTATGCTCTTGACAATTCCTGGATATTCTTTAAATACGTATACATTGTAATCTTCTACAGATTCATGATCCAGTGTGACAAACAAGGCCCTGTGCTGCCTCACATGGTACCATGGCCCTTGTGTAAAGATTAGCAAGAAGAAGGCAGAACAATAAATATTGCAAACATTTATTTGCTTCAACTGATCAATGGATCTTTTGGTGTGATATCAAAGTGATCTCTTACTGAGTCATCATTGGGTCCTTATTTTTTTGTCATCAGGGGGTGGGGATTTGTCAGAATTTCTCTGTCCCATAACCAGAGGTATTGTTTAATTGAGCATTTGGACAAATCCCCCAGAGTCCCCGGGGGTTGCCCTCTGGGAGAACCTGCTGATTGATACATTAAGTGGCTGGAAATTAAAAAACTTGCCTGAAACTTGTAGTGTATATCAGTTTTAATAATAAACTGTTTGTGGATTTTTTTAACCTTGATCGCTGAGATGCTCTTTAAACTTAGTTATAAAAACTGGGTACAGCATTTACACTTTAATAAGCTTATATGCAGTTATATTAAAGGCCGGGAAAACAGGAAATCGTGCGCTAAAACATCTTCGAAACTTCATCATTATTTCTGCCAAGATATAACCCCAGAAAAACTACATCCTGCAGTCAATCTTAGCAGAGACAATGCCAATTATTTTAAAGAAATCAATGTTACTTACCGATCCTAAACGACACTGCACAACCGAGAAAGTGTACAAAATATGAGCTCCGCGTACAATATGGCGGACAATATGGCGGTGGACACCGGTGGATACGCATACGCATGCTCCGTTCTAGGGGTGCCAATAATTGATACACCCTCTCAGACAATAATACCCATGATGCAGCTCCGCGCGTGCATAAAATTTCAGTATCGTTTCTGACGTGATGCAACGAGGCAAGGTGGCGAGAAATATTGAGTTTGTTGGCGGAAAATAGCGTTAATTTTCCGTTTTAAAGCGTAAAGTAAAGTGAAAAGAGAGATGATAACAAGTTGGAATGCGAAGGAGGTAGCTGCTGCGGCTAATTGGTTAGTAAATTGCTGAAAATTCCAAGGAAGTTTTGGACATCGGCGATTGGAATTTTGCCAAAGATCTTTGTTTTCATACCTAAAACGTTACCTAGTCTTTTCACTAGCTGCACCGTAGTTTTCTTTGCGATTTGTGTTTTCTTTTACTCAACAGTTAAAAAATTTGTGATCACAATCATGAATATGGATTGAATATGGGCACAGTTCATTAAACTAAATTACAAAATCTTTTCTGATAGCATAGGGATACTGTTTACAGGATCGACCTATACTACGAGACTTGATACTTGAGTTTTATGAAAGTATTGCATCTGTGATCTATTTTTCGTTACATTAAACTAAAAACCTGACCAAACAGAAATGGAAGTGATTGCAGAATACCCCCCAACTCCCAACAACTTCATTTACATGTGTTGAAGTGCTTTGCAGAACAAGGCAATGAGATGCAAATAAGTTGAGGGGTATTCTGCAGTTTAGCCCAGAAATGCAAGAGGCTTAGGCCACCAAGGTGCAAAATTGACAAGCCACACACACAACCCCCAAAAAAACTTGAGTATGAGTAGTTTCCCCATTTCTCTCAGGGATGCTCGGTGGGGAACCACATGAGCATGCACGGAAATAGCCTCACATATGGAGTTGCAACTAGTGCCAGGTGATCTGGTGACGTCATTGCGCGAGACTGGGGAGAAAATCTTAATGCCGTATCCCATAAGGCAGTGCGCTTGTAATCGTGAGGTTTGCAGTTGAATGATGAAGGTCACAAGGGCAAGTGTTTTTATCGATGCTTTCTAGAATTGTTTTTTCTTGTCTTATACCACGACTGGGACTCAGAATGGTACTATAAATGTGGGAAGTGTTGATTTATAACAAAGCTAGGAAATTTGTCCAATTTAATTCAATAGCAGCGTGCATCCATGACTCAACATACGCATGCCCGTCCATATCTAATAAACAAAATCTTAATTTCGAGGCTCAAAAAGTCTAGTTAACTTATATCACCCGAAAGTATGATAACCTTTTGCAGATGTTCCCGTAGATAAGCCGCACCCTCGATTTTGAGCAAAAATTTTGGACAAAAAAGTGTGGCTTATACACCAGTGTTTACGGTACATGTACATGTTGCTATTACAAAATTTTGATTAACTCTTTTTTGAGGGTCTGTCAACAATTCACAAGCTGCAGTCAAGACTTGAGATTAAAGTGGCAAAGATCAATAACTGAAAGTTGATTCTTTCTTCATTTTCTCTCCACCCCCTTGGCATTGCAACTTTTCATGGAAGGCAATTTTTGTGCTTGCCCCAGTGATCATTGTCTCCACTACTTACAAGAAGTTCCTTTTTAAACAGTGACAAGTGACTTGAATATGCAACTAAAGTTAGTCAATGAAACTATTACACTTACTAGTGACACCCTTTAACAGTTGTTAAGCGGTCAACTTCGAACACTGTGCATGACCAAATAGCCAAGCAACCAGTACAGCATATGCAGCAACAAAATAAAATTATACTAATAACTATTAGTAATTTTCCTTAAACGTCTTTCCCTTATTAAGATGAAAATGACAGAATGTTGCAAGCCTGGGGACAAAAAAATCTTGGTCCCTGATGGGAATTGAACCCATTCCTTCTGATAACCAGTTGGACTTGCAGAGAGCCGAGGGCAGAGGCATTTAATCACTTTGTTAAAGTGCCCCTATGATCAAATTTTTTATTTTCATTTTTTTACATTTTCGTGTATTATTGGACTTTCTTACTCATCTTGCCAAATTTCAATCCATTAGGAACATCAGAAGTCATTTTATTTTAACATTTATTTCCGAGAATTTACGGCCGCCATTAATCAATCTTGTTCCAAGGCTTGGTTGCGAATGGGAGAAGGTGACGTCAAAGGCTCAAACATTCCTCACGGGTTGAAATTATAATAACAATCAGCATAGAAAAGTGCACAAAGATCAAGTCCAAAGTTTTGGTTGCTTTTCGCGTGATTTTCAATACTTATTGTTATTATAATTTCAACCCGTGAGGTATGTTTGAGTCTTTGACGTCACTTTCTCCTATTCGCAACTAAGCCTTGGAACAAGGTTGATTAATGGGGGTCGTAAATTCTCGGAAATAAATGTTAAAATAAAATGACTTCTGATGTTCGTAATGAATTGAAATTTGGCAAGATGAGTAAGAAAGTCTAATTGTACACGAAAATGTAAAAAAATGAAAATCAAAAATTTGATCGCAGGGGCACTTTAAGTTTATACCTTATTTTGACATGAAATTTCTCATTGTAGGTCTCGTCAATACCAGGCAGCCCCCCCTGGTACAAATGGAAATACTGAGAATTCAGGGTCAGATGATGGACCAAAACAAACAGAGACTCCGGAGTGGGAGACAGCACGGCAAGCCCTTGCCAAAGTTAGCTCTCAAAACCTTGCCAAGTCACCAACAAAATCAGCACCAAACAAAAGTACCAATGCCAATAGTGCTGTGACTTCCAGTCAACAGCAAATGCTAGCATATCAACAGTATTATCAACAGTATTATCAACAGTGGAATGGTTATATGCCGTATTCATACCCTTATAATCCAGGGTTTGTACCAGCGTACACCATGCCTCCTCCCCAACCAAGTGTACCTCCTCCTCCAGTAAGTAACTTTCCAGAGCAATGTTCAATTCTAAAAAAAATGATGGTTCAATATCATTCAACAATAAATTGTTGCTATAAATTGTTGTTCAACAAAATTAATGTTGAACAATGTTGCAACTTGTTGAATTAGTAGAAAACACATTCGCATGGTTGAAAATTTAATTTTGACAGTACTCACCATTTGGGCGAGTGACTTTCAGAACTGCACCAAAAAAAGTGCAATAATTTATTTGTACTTGCCAAGAAAATTTGATACTACCCTGGGCGAGTGCTAATTTCCATCTCTGTCATTCAACATGTTAAAACAATTAACTGTCATCGAATAACGGAATATAGCCTGTCTCATAGTTTTGTTCAAGAGTGTTTAACACGTTGAATGGCCTTTTTCAACATTCAACATGGCATGATACAATGTTCAACATTTGTTGAATAGAGGTTTTGCACGGCAGCCATGTTGCATGGCAGGAACAATAGATTATTTTCCCTAGGGGAAAGAATGTTCTTTCTAATGCAAAACATTTTCATTGTTCCTGCCGTGCAACATGGCTGCCGTGCAAAACCTCTATAGCAGTGGTAACATCTATTGATTAAGAAATGGTGAACAGTGTAGCATAGGCTTTACACTCTTTGCTGTTACTAGTAACAAAGTATTTGATGACTGTAAGTCAAACTTAAATTATTATTTTTTTAGGCCTACCAACCTTCTCCACCATCAGTACCTTCATCGACGGCTAGTACATTAAATTCCACTGAGAAGAACAGTTCATCGACCAGTGAAAACAACAAGACTGACAGCAACTCCTTTAATAACTCGAGACCAAACAGTTATCAGTCAAGGCAACCATGGCAGGCCAGAAATCAGCAGCGCCCATCATTTTCTCAGCAGCAAGAAAAGGTTAAATGCAGCATTCTGTATACTTTCTAGTAGGGTAGACCCCAAAATTTCAAAAGAAGTCTTCTAAAGGTTGAATTAACAAAAATTTACATGTAGCAGCATGCAATAGACTTGCTCCCAGAAGGGGGCCTATTTTTACTTTTATTATAACATTTTAACTAATTGTCCTTTAGGAGGACAATGACAGAGATCAAGAAAACAGACTTGGGTCACAGTTGCCTCCACGTCCAGTTTTTGTTCCACGTCAACAGCGCAATTCTTATGCTGATGCTGTGAAACGGAACAATGAAAATGGCAACAATAGTGGCAAGCAGTTTTGGAAACAGTCAAGTCAACAGAAATGGACACCAGGCTAGTACACTGTTTTGCTTTGACTAGTTGATACTGTTTAAGAAGCGAGCAATTCATTTTTATATCAAAAAGATTTTCCCATTTGATAAAATAATTGTTTGAATCCTGAAGATTGAGAAGTTAATCTCATTAAAATATAAAACTCTGTTGTGGCAAAATGTTTCACTCCCTCACTGATGCTGCATCCCAGTTTCTTTAAAAACTAACCCCTTTATTCATTTGTGGCAAAATTGTGCAGTTAAGGGATTTCTCAGCATTGCTTGGAAGAAATCAATGTGTACTGTATGTAGCATCCATGTTACTGAGGTTAACATTATTTTGTATGATAGCATATGCATGTAGAAAAGACATCTCTTAGCTTGGGTCATGCAAAAAGCATACAATGTACACCTGTATGGGCTGCAAGTCACCTTGTCTATTATTGGGTGTTGAAGTTCATCTTGCCTAAAAAGTTATTGTGTTCACGATAGAAGAGTGCTTTCTAACCTTGTGAAAGCATACTTTTTTAGGGGCACCTCTCGGCCAGAAACTGGTAGCCTCTCCAGGCCTAGCTTTCATTCTCATGTTCAGACTCCCCCCGTCAAACTTATGTCCAGGATTGCGTGCAAGTATTGTTTAACAAATACTTCATGTTTAAAGACTTATTTGTCATTTTCATATGACTTCATACATGTATATGATAGAATTATGTGTGTTATGGTGAACTTTTATAGTTGAGGGCACTTTGTGTTGCCTATCATGGAGTAGCGTGGCACCCCTCTGCCTGCATTTCTGGACATATCTCCCCCGTCATTGAACACACTCTTTCAATCTGCGATTACTACTGGTTAAATAAATATTCCCTAATTGCAGGTGGAAATCTGAATAATAATTTTCCTCCACCAAACGCAAAGAAGTTCAGACCATCATTTGAAGGAGAGAGTAGTCACTCCCAAGATGAACGCTATAGCCCTCCTAACCGTACAGAACCCTCTGAACAAAGCTGTCCAAACTGGAAGCAACAACAACATCACCAACCACAACCACAAAGAAAACCAAAACAAGAGAAATCCCCACCTGAAAAGGATACTAGGTTAGTTTACGTTATGTTGACTTTCATTTTAAGCCACAAGAATACTTAAACCATATACTGTAAATTGTTTGAGCAAGTTGGTACCTCATCACCGGACATTCAACTTGTTGAATTTCTTCTGTCTTTCTTTTTTGATCTTGTTTTGTTTTGGTTTTTTTTTTCATCATTGCTACATTGTTTTTGAAAGGGTGGCTACACTGTACACATGTAATGTTTCTTATGTGCTGGTAATGCAACATTTTTCATTTTTTTAAATATGAAATAATATATATATCGACATTATAAATAAGGAAAGATGGTAAATTGTAAGCTCGGTAATAAAGTGACAAAAATGTAGTGTTCATCAGGTACATTGTAATGTGAGATCAGAATATTATCGGTAATCATGTTCTCAGAATCTCTGCTGTTTTCCAGGGAAGACAACGCTCTGTCGGCGCAAGAGTGGCCACCAAGTTTAAGGTGAATTGTAATTTGTGTTTTAGTTAAGTTAGTTTCCAAGGGAATAGTTTTTTTCTGTTCAGTTCTCAACTTCTTTATGTTCTAACATAAAATCGTGATCCCCCATAATATTAAAGTTGCTTGGGAAATGGTTTATAGCCTGCCCTGATATCTCAGTCTGGTTTCTCATTGACATGTGTTCCTTTCTCTAGGGAGTATGTCCAGAGAGCGTTTGAAAAGTGTGAAACAGAGACCGATAAAGATCAAACAGAGCAGTTTCTGAAGAATATGCTAACTAATGCATTTAAAGATGGCACTGCTTGGGTAGTTGATTGGGACAAAGAGCCCATGCCAAGGTAAAAAAAACCCTTTACTTTTAATGCCTGGTTTATGTAAAGCTCAAGTGGATTTTACCTTTCATGAGCACAAGATCCAGAAGGGTATCTTAAGTTGACATTGTTATGGTTGTGGTTTTGTTCATTTTTGTGGATAACAGATTTATTTTAACAAATGCCCTGTCTCTAATAAAAGGCCACGCCACTCACCCCCCCCCCCCCACAAATCCCCCTTGAAAAGTATGAGCATTACAAAGAAAGCTACATGTATACAGTCCATGAATAAACCTTGTTTCAATTCATTTTAATTTTTGTCAACACAGCCGAGAACTTGTTTTATGTTTTATGTAACTCTTTGCAGAGAAATAAAATAAAGTCCCCCCTCGAACAAATTCCCCTCTCTAATAAACCCACCCCACTTCCTGCCCGGCAAGGTTCAATTTGGCAGAGGTTCTTTGAAATATTTCATTTGAATTGGAAGTTCACCATACAGTGTATGAAGTTTGATGAAGTTTATTAGAAACTTTTACACAGTTCTGTAGGTGTGTACTTATGCATGTACCATAATCTTTTTCCAAAATTGTTATTTTCCTCTGGTAAACAGCCTTAAAAGGTCACCTCATGAGGAGAAAAAGCTGCCCAGGTGGCATCCTTCACGAAGGAGATCTCCACCTGCAACTCGAAGAAGAAAAGAAAGAAGTAGAAGTTTATCTCGTTCCAGGAGTCGCAGCAGGAGCAGGAGCAGAAGTGTCAGTCCAGAAACCAAGCCAAGAATAAAGGCATTTGATCCTAAAAGACTTGGAAAGAAATCTCCCAAACCAAAAGGCAAAGGAGCAAAAGCCCAGAAAGGAAAAAAGAAAGGGTGAGATTCTGAATATTAATTAGTAGGGTGGTTCAGTCAGCTCTTGTAAAAATGGAAACCTGAGATCATAATTTATCAAGTGACAGTTATTATTAGTAACTCCACCTTTTCTAGGACTTCAACTCATGTCCATAGAAATGTGCTGCCCATAATGGCAAGTTGTCCCCAGTTGAATTCTGCATGTTATTACACATGTTGTTTGCTGGAGCAAAACGTTTTCACCTGAGTGAGGAATGATGGGATTGGAAATGATACTGCCCATAGACTTTGTACATTGTAATTATACAGAAATTTATGAAGTTCTAACTTTTGAGTCTGTAGACAAAATCCTATGGTGTGACCATTCATATGAAACCTGTTCAGCAGTACTTTTGCATGGTGCCATTTGTTTTTCAATATTTTACAAAATAAAATTTGAGATTTTTCTTGAATTTTGATATTAATTATTGGCACTCTTGGGAGTTAAAAGGGTTTAGAAATGTCAGTGCATGTAACAACTGCAGCAAGTTACAGCTATTAACTTTTTGTATCTTTTTTTTTTTTTCAGGCAACAAATAGCCTACAATGCCATTGCTGATCCAGAGGCACAGGAAAAAATTCAGAAACGTGCAGAAAGGTTCAAGGCATCTTTGAACTCACAACGGCCAGCAACACCAAGTATTCTGAAAACAATTCAGGCAATAGTAAGAGTCATTTATTGTTATTATAATTATCATCTTGTTAAGAAGCTCTTGAAAACCAAGTTGGAAGAACTAATAACTATTGTATCTGTGTTTGTCCTTATTTGATTGTGTTTTCTTGTCTACTGCATTATGTGCATAGACACTTTGTTAAAACCAAAAGGTAACAATGAAAGCTGTTTGTGTAACAATCAGGGATTCTGACAGGGTGCGCGGGTGCGGGACCGCACAATTCGGTCAAACCCGCACAATCCCGCACAATACTGAAATATTTGCTAAAAAATTTTAATTAAATCAGGTATTTCTATTGATTACCAAGATTTCGAGAAACGTTTCAGGCTATTTTCAGCCCATTTTCCTTCCAAACAATCGAGAAATCCCTCGCTTTCCTCGAACAGCTCGAGCGGATTGATATAAAAACAACAAGGCGTTCTCTTCGCCGTCCTGGGAACTAGTCTCAGTTTTACTTCTTTCCGACTTCCTACAGAATTTTTCGCGTAGCTTTTTAGTTGTCGTTTTCCAGACATTATGTTGTTTTTCTTAGCAGCCTGTTGATATTTTTTTGAGCGCTTTCGCTTCCTCTTTCAGTTTAATATGTCAGGAACCGAAGAAGAAACACCGAAGAAATGTATCGGTCGCCGCCGAAATGAATGTCACTCTGTCTGAATTATTTTCGCAAAGAACTGATCAAGTTTGCGAATCGACAAACAAACTATTAAAGCGCTGGAACTTCGGATTGATAGGAGAAAATTGTTAAGTTCTGATCAGAATACTGGATTTTATTTTTTCAATCAAGTGAAAGACATTTTCATTTGGGAAAATGAAAAACAAAAATGCTATCAAATTACATTTAGCACGCAATTTGCATACATCTCGAGGTTGTGTTTTTGCGGCAAATTTTCGAAGAAATTGTGTGAACCTTTAATGGGAATTATTCACGCTACATAAAATGTACGGATTTTTCAGAAAGGAACTCGCTCAGATCGGAAACATTTTATTTAGAGGTGGTATTTCGGTTTTACCTGATCGAGTTCATCGTGTCACGCAATGTGATTTTGTTGAGACAAATAAACTTTGGTGAAGAAAAACAGCCGCAAATTGGCGATTGCTGGGTACTTTTTAATCCCCAAAGTAAAACATATATTTGTATTTTTCATTTATGCAGAATTTCCCCCCTGTGATGTTTTTCTGGCCTGGCTAGATCACTGGTGATTGAATATTTGGTTGGTCACAGGATTGCGCAATATTTCCCGCACAATCGAAGTTATTTCCCGCACAATTTTGGATTTTTTTCCTGCACCCTGTCAGAATCCCTGAACAATGAAAGTTTGCATCACACCATTTCAACAAACAGGCAACCAAAAAGATTGCTTGTGCCAAAGGTCAGTGGCACAAGACCTGGATCATGTAAAGACCTTTCCACACTTGCTATGAACTAAATTCTGCAAAAGCCAACAAAACCTTTGAGATGTAAATGAGACACCCGTCATGCTCCCTAAAAGGAGGCTTTTGTTTATAAATGTTGTAATTTCCATAAAACATGTGCATGTCAAATCTCACAGACCCAATTCCTGTTGTGACCTTGTATTGCAGACATTTGAAGATGGCGAAGAGATGGACTGGAGGAAGTACCATGTGGTTGGTACCTGTCAAGACCTAGAGAAGCCTTACCTCAGACTGACTTCTGTAAGTTCTGTTATACCAGAGGCCATTATTCTGTTGTGTCATTTTACTCTGTAAGGGCAAGAGAACACGCAAATCTTGCTTTGCACTTGAGTCATATCAAAATTCAGAAGCATCAAAAATGGATTTTGATTCCAAAATGTTTATGGAATTGAAGGGCCAAGAGCATGTCCAGCCTATATGACTTTTTAGGCCTTTTTTTATTTTTTCTCGCTCAGAATAGCTCAGAATAGCCTCATTTTATCGTATAGCGAATAATATCACAAGCCCTTGTCGAATTTGCACTAACCCTAAGGAATTTGACCAATTTCACCTGAAAAAAGCAGAGTTCTGGCCCTCCAGTGCTTTGATGGTACATTCAGAGCGCAATTTCGAAGCCATTTGAAAGCAGTTTGGCTGTGAGAATACGCGACTGCAATACTTCTGACCAGTGCCAACAACTAAACGAAAATACCGTTATTTACGCACGCCTGGCTCGCTTATCTATCGTGAGCTCACTACGGCAACACATCGCCTCTGTAGCGTGTGTGTAAGCCAACGTGTATGAGGCCCGTCCGGTGATTGAAAGACATCATTAAGTCCGGAAATCCTTGAGTCTCTAGCACTTCTCAAAGAAATGAGTCGTGTTTCTTGTCCTTCCTTGTGTCTGAAGCGCCATTTAGCGCTCGAGGTGAAAAACGGACCTTGGTCGGGAAGACGAGCCGGCGGGAAAGTCTGGAATCACTTCGGATCAGAAAAGGGGCAGCGTTGAGAGTTGTGGGCCATTTCCCATCCCGTGCCGTGGTCGAAATGTCCGATATCCGAAGTGCTTTGAGACTTATAGTATTTTGCAATAACTTTCGGGCGGGAACTCCATTTTGGTTTTGTTGTAGGATTTCCCGACATGCTTTGCGACCGTGGTAGATGGGTCCGCTGTGCGTGGTCGGGCACTTGAAATACAGCTTTGGGCAGCTCGAAGTGAGTTGTTGCTGGCCGGCGGGAAGACGTTTCGCATTTGGAGTCTTTAATGCAACATTAAATTCGATCTAAAAGGATTTTGAAATCGAGATACGCGTTTTGATGCGTATCAACCTTTTAATAATAAAACTTAGGCTGAAGTGAGCATGTGTTCGTCTGTGGTCTAGTGGTTTGGTTGGGGATTTGCGCTCGGACGGCTCCGGGTTCGAATCACGCTCGGCATCATTTTTTTTTTTTTTTTTTTCTTTCTTTTCTTTCTTTCTTCGAACTGGACATTATGAAAGTGATTTCCTTTTTTTGCGTGCGTCAAAATTCCTTACGTTTAATTTTACAAAAATATCGAACCATGTCAGTGCGAAAACAGAAGCTTGCCGCAATATTGCGTTACAATAGGAGCCTTTGATTGATTGAATTTTTTTTTTTTTGAATACGGTATTTCTCGAAGACGACGGAAAAAACAACGGAAAAAAATTCGGAACAATGTTTTGCAACTAATTTCTAGTTCACATGCCAAAATTGGACAAATCTGAGCAAGAAAAAATAAAAAAAGGCCTAAAAAGTCATATAGGCTGGACATGCTCTCGGCCCTTCAATTGTAGAGAGTTTAAAACACTATATCAGGGCCAAATTTTGAAACACAAGATCATTTTGTTGAAGAGTTATAGGCAAATGAGTATAAAACATTTAAAAATGCATGGCATGGCCATCTTGGTGTCCCATTTAATGACACAAACATGGCAGCAATAACTTCAAAGTCTTTATTACACCAAAAATCTCATCACAAAAGATTGGATTCACCGTACTGTAAGTGCCATTAAATCCACTTATAAGCATCTATAATGCAAAGTAACTTTCAACTGGTTCAGTTTTGTCTATTTTCACAGCTTATCTCAAATACATGTTGCAGCATGAATTGCATGACACATTTAACCCATTCACACCTGAGGATTTTTACGTTTTTGAGTGATTTTCTGCATACACACGCCCCATAGGATTTCGTGACTGCATATTTGGAGTTACCATTGAAAGTGCTGCTGTTCTAAAACACTGAAGGCTCGAGTTTACTGGAAACGTCATTGTGACGATCTCATTTTGCTTGCTTGATTTGCAATAAAGGGTCCAATATGAATTATCTACGATTTTTGGTAAGTTCACAGCCATTTTTCATCTTTAGTAGCTGCCTGGTGAGCATCATTAAGCTTGGAGGTAGTTCAGAGTCCACTTCTCAATGAAGCGAGTTAGTTGTTGTACTTCGTTTGCGAATTTGGCTCGTTGCTCGTTGAACTGGAAAAATGGCCGCCTGGAAACGAAGCAGCTTTGGGACTCGACTCTGGATGAATTTCTCGACCTACTGCAGCATATTTTGGAAGTTGCGACCACAGGAGAACACAACAAGTGCGAAATTTCGGCGGTGGGTCGGAGTGGCTGTGGACTTAGTATAAATATGAAATGTGTGCGGAAAGAAACGAACGCTGTCAAAATTCTTGGCCATTTCCCAGCATGCAGTGCGGTGGTGATATTGAAAATTGAGGCAAGGTCAGTATGCATTAGAACGAGAGGCTAGAGCTCGGCCCGAGCAACGAATAAGAGCAAAAAAATTCACTGCTAAGCTAGGACTATGACTGAATTTTGCTGTGAATGTTGATTTTTGGGTTTGCCATGATGATTTGAATAAAAAAAACTAAAGGCAAAAACGTGATTTTTGTTGTTTTTCTATGACGTTAAAAACGGTAATTTTTGTTATTGTCCAAATTCAAACGCTGATATTCTGCAAAAATCGCTGACTTTTTTGTGTTTATTGGGTATCTCAATTTGAAAGACTTTCTAGTCAATGCTCACAACTGCTAGTTAAGGCAATGTTCGCACGATTGAGAAAGTTACAATTTTTTAAAGCAGTGGAGTCTTGTACGGGCGGTTACGGACGGTTCAGGTGTCAATGGGTTAATCAAAAAATCTATTTTTCTTACAGTTGATAGTTTTGGCTCTTAAGGTGGCTGAACACAGTTTCACTATACCTATGCGTCATTCATTGTCATTTTAAAACCACTAACGTCTGGGCGCCCAAAATTGGCGAGGCATACGATTAAGCAACAAACTATATATTTTGATATTTTTGTTGAGCTTTTAGGGTGTTGCCATGGCAACACGGTGGAATGAAAATCAGCCTGCAATATTTGGTTTCTTTTATTTTCAGAAAATCTAGTCATTAGATTTTGTCCATCATTTGTCTCCAGTAAACTCGTAAAAATATTCGCATGTTAACACTGGTCTCATGTAATTTTGACAGAGGGATCTTCCGTAATTTGTGGTTTAATATGTTTGCGTTTTGTAAAAATCTCCTCTGTTAGATTTCAAATTTTTGATGGCAGGTGAGTTCGGCATATTCGGAACTATTATTGTGCCAAATTTCGTGAAATTCTAATGAGTAGTTTTCTAGAAATCAGCACGTTTCCGAGGAAAGTCGCTAAAACATCCAGTCACAATTTTTTGGTCAACTGCGCATGCGTTGCATTTGACTGGGTTCTCGATCCAAAGACAAAAACGACCAAAAAGGCAGTGTATTTCTTCAATGGTTCTATATATTATCTATTGATTCAACAGACATTTTTACGAACAACAAATTGTTTGATTTTAAGACGAAAAACAACACTTTCGCGATCCACGCTGAGCAAAATAAAATGATCGCTGAACAGGCGCCACGTTTGTTTTTCTCAAAACTCTGCGCGCGCTGACTCACGTAAGCAGCTGAAATTGAAGAGCGCGCGCAAACTGTGTTCAGCCACCTTAAACCAGTCAAACAAAAAACCCTTAAGACTAGGAACATGTCATCACTATTTAATTTGAAAACAGGCATATGCATCAAGATCTGGGGGGGAGGGTACTAGTTGCTGGCCCATATTTTGTGCAAAGGTGAAAGTTGCATGAAAGCCAACTTCAAGGGGTGGTGATTTTCAAAACTAGACATAAGAGGTGGAGTTAGAACAGCTGGTGACAGTCAGTAGTCGAGGGTCAGTTCATCTTGGGTGATCAAGTTTGATACTATTGCCTATCACGTGACCTGGCCAACCCCAAACCTGGGACCTAACCCTAAGTTAGGCCTGGCCCTGAGCCAAGTTACACCTTACCCTAGAAATTGTTCTAACCCTAGAATCTTAACACTAACCCTAGATTTCAACTATCCCTAACCCTAACTTTCGCCGGGGGGTGTCAAAAGCCCTGGTCACGTGACCTTTATTTTTCTTCATTAACCCATTCACACCTGAGGATTTTTACGTTTTTGAGTGATTTTCTGCATACACACGCCCCATAGGATTTCGTGACTGCATATTTGGAGTTACCATTGAAAGTGCTGCTGTTCTAAAACACTGAAGGCTCGAGTTTACTGGAAACGTCATTGTGACGATCTCATTTTGCTTGCTTGATTTGCAATAAAGGGTCCAATATGAATTATCTACGATTTTTGGTAAGTTCACAGCCATTTTTCATCTTTAGTAGCTGCCTGGTGAGCATCATTAAGCTTGGAGGTAGTTCAGAGTCCACTTCTCAATGAAGCGAGTTAGTTGTTGTACTTCGTTTGCGAATTTGGCTCGTTGCTCGTTGAACTGGAAAAATGGCCGCCTGGAAACGAAGCAGCTTTGGGACTCGACTCTGGATGAATTTCTCGACCTACTGCGGCATATTTTGGAAGTTGCGACCACAGGAGAACACAACAAGCGCGAAATTTCGGCGGTGGGTCGGAGTGGCTGTGGACTTAGTATAAATATGAAATGTGTGCGGAAAGAAACGAACGCTGTCAAAATTCTTGGCCATTTCCCAGCATGCAGTGCGGTGGTGATATTGAAAATTGAGGCAAGGTCAGTATGCATTAGAACGAGAGGCTAGAGCTCGGCCCGAGCAACGAATAAGAGCAAAAAAATTCACTGCTAAGCTAGGACTATGACTGAATTTTGCTGTGAATGTTGATTTTTGGGTTTGCCATGATGATTTGAATAAAAAAAACTAAAGGCAAAAACGTGATTTTTGTTGTTTTTCTATGACGTTAAAAACGGTAATTTTTGTTATTGTCCAAATTCAAACGCTGATATTCTGCAAAAATCGCTGACTTTTTTGTGTTTATTGGGTATCTCAATTTGAAAGACTTTCTAGTCAATGCTCACAACTGCTAGTTAAGGCAATGTTCGCACGATTGAGAAAGTTACAATTTTTTAAAGCAGTGGAGTCTTGTACGGGCGGTTACGGGCGGTTCAGGTGTCAATGGGTTAAGCCTTTACAAATCAGAAACAAAACATTGTTGAAACCTGAAACTTTCTGCTAAAGATTGTAACACTGGTATCCACATACCGTAAATGATCTAATAAACCCCCACTCTCAAATAAACGCCTCATATCAGTAAACGCCCCCTCTGAGGTGTGAAGTTTATATTAGACGATCCCCTCTAATAAACACCCCGTGTCTAATAGACGCCCCCCCCCCCCCCAAAGAATCGTCTCAAAAACCAAGGAAACGCAGGAATCGATATTGAACTATGAACATCTTTAGGCTTTGCAATAGCGCAGATTACGTAAGTCTTTTACTCACAAACTTTGTTTTCGATCGTACTCCGCGAGCAAGCTACGAGTCTAGCTTATTTGTTTTGTTGACGTTGTTCCCAGGACGTTGTTACAGTTTAAGCGAAATAAACGCCTCTTTCTAATAAACGCCTCATTTCTATTTAACGCCCCCCTACGACTCCCGAAATTTAATAGATGCCCTGGGAGTTTATTAGATCATTTACGGTACCATGTTAGAAACAGCTTTGTAGGATGTATAATTTAGGTTTTTGAATTATGGAAACTGGAAATACATTGTAAGCACTGGCCTGATGTCCTCTTGGCTCTTAAAAAGACTACCTTCCTTACAGTCACTTTTATGAACATGGGAAGCCTTGAATGAGTTATAACATACAGGGCAAAATATGCAAATTTTCACTTGGTCGATCAGCTGTAAACATTGAGGCTGCTACAACCTTTAAGCCAGAAATTGAAAAGTTGTTCCCCTATACCATTTTAAAAGCCTTGGTGAATTTTCCATGAATTTCTAAAAAAATTGGCCATCCTCAGGACACCCAGACACCCTGCTGACTATATAATAGTCACCTACCTTATGGATGAGGATGGCATTGGAGCGAGGGGAGGGTTTGGGAGTTTGACGCAGGGGTGGGGGGTGGGTGAGGGGTCAGTGAAGCAAACCGCCAAGGAGATCAGAGGGGAGGGTCCAAAGGTTGTTTTGTATTCGCAAGTTGGCTCATAGGAGCCTTTAATTGGTGTATTGCTGATAAAACTTACAGTATTTGGGTTCAAATACAGGCACTTTGCTTGAAAAATAAATCAAACTAACTGAATTTTTCTTCAGGCACCAGACCCTTCCACTGTTCGTCCTGTAGAAGTGCTTGGCAAATCTGTGGAACTTATAAAGAACCGCTGGAAGGAGAAACAAGACTATGCTTACGTATGTGAGCAGCTTAAGTCTGTGCGTCAGGATCTTACGGTATAAGAGCTTCATTGTTTTGCAGTCATTTTCTATGCTGCCTGTACAAACTGTACAAATAGCATCATGTTAGCAATTCCAGCATTCATTTCTGGATCTATGTGGTTCTCTGTAGCATAATGTATTTCTCAACCATTAAATTAACCATTTTAGTTGCAGCTGTTAATAAACCAAGTTGTCTCTGTATTATCTTAGCAATTTTAAAACTAAAGTGAGAAACATCTTGATATCCACTTAAAATAATTTTATCAGTAGTGATACTTGTACAATTAAATTTGCACTTGGCCTGTGGTGTACATCGTAGTGGGATACTGACTTCTTTACATCAATAATTTATTTTTTTAATATTTAACACTGATTAGGTGCAAGGGATCAGAGATTCATTTGCAGTTCAAGTCTATGAGACCCATGCTAGGATAGCCTTAGAAAAGGTACCTATTTTTACATAGAATAGTTGCATTTATGATAAGGGTGTTTTAGCAGTAGTTATTATCTGCACTAGCAGTGTAAATTAGTTTAAAAGCTTGATAGAGATGAGACCACCACTGAAACATACATGTATATGTTTCAATTTACAGGGAGATCGTGAAGAGTTCAACCAATGTCAGACACAGCTGAAAGCCCTATATGCAGAGAATTTGCCGGGAAGCATTCTAGAGTTTACCGCTTACAGATTACTGTACTACATACTCACAAAGAATACCTTGGGTATCCTTGATTTAACTGTGCTGTTATATGAATTCACCTTGTCTATTGTGTAATGGTTATCTTATCATTCAGGTTACTTTATTTTGATCCCTTCAAGAAGCTCAACTTTTAAATGTCAAAAATTGTTTTCCTTCTTGTTTAACCTTGCATTCTTTGATTGATTGATTATTTTTGTGATTGGCCCCCTCAACTAGGGTTGGGAAAGTTGTTGTAGTGGTTAGCATGTTGGACTTTCAACCTGAAGGTTGGTGGTCAAGACCTGGTCTCTGCTGCTCTCTCTTCTTTAGACAAGAAACTTTGCTTCACAATGTCTCTTTCCCCCCCCCGGTGTATAAAATGGAAACTGGCAACATAATACTGGGGAGGGAAGGATGTGGGGGGGGGGGAGTAGTAGAAGTACTCCTTGATGCTTCATGCTACAGAAACCAGGATATGTTCTGGCTGTGTGGGCATCCTGTGACCTGCGTGCAACTTTTCCTTGCCAACTATAGCAGTCATGTAATAAGTGGTAGTATAACCTGTTCTTGCACCTTAACTGTAGATCAGAACTGACGACTGCCTTGGCACATTTGACAAAAGAGGAAAAAGCTGACCCGGCAATAAGACATGCATTATTAATACGCTCAGCTTGGGCTCTGTCTAATTATCACACTTTTTTCCAGCTGTATATGAGTGCACCCAACATGTCAGGCTATCTATTAGATCTCTTTGTACAGCGTGAGAGAATTCAAGCGCTCAAGACCATGGTTAAATCGTGGGTTGTTTTTGTTCTTCATTTATTGGGGCATTTGGTGATCTGTTCATTTGTGCGGTTTATCAATGAACATTGTTTAGTTCGCTTTTCGATAACACTAACTCTGAATTTTAAAACTCAACCGACAGTTGTTTTTTCACTGCCGCGATTATCATAGTGGACATCTTAAGAAAATAGGGATGTTTAATTCATCAAGGTCCAAAGGTCATGTTTGTGGGTTGTGATTGGTGGATTTTTATCTATTTTGTCAGTTTCTTATTCTGTTTTCAGGGGTCCAATGTTTGTCTCTATAATTATGATGACCGGCAATGTTTAAACGTACTCATTAGCTGAGGCTTGAACTTCAGAATTTTTGTGTTATTGAAAGGTGCAGTAATGCTTCATTATAAGGTCGGCAATATGAAAACAAGGTGAAATTTGTTTGTCTGAAATGATTGTTCATTCAGTAATGAATGAGTATTGATAAATGAGCCGATCACCAAAGTAATGCCCTAAGGGCAAGATTCATGAAGTTTTCTCGACGAGATATTTCCTAAGTATTGTTTCTTTTTTCAATGCAATTTGTTTTGAATTTGAACAATGCTATGGTGTATCTTAAGATTATGAAGGCTTTGTGGGACTGGTCCCAGGCTGCAAGAGTGGTTTTCTTTTTAGCTTAGGTTGGCATATGTTAAAGAGTATATTGATCTCAGGGGAGGTACTTGGGTATAATAGTGACAAGGAGGTGTAAAGACCTGTTTTGGGGTTAGAAATCTGTGAACTGATCTTTTTATGCAGGGAAATAAGGAATTTCTTCTTTTTTTTTTGTGGGGGGGGGGGGGGGGGGAGAGGGGTGGGGGGTTTACATGCTTGGCCATTTGACTTTTTTTGGTCTGGTCTTAGCCTAAGAGTACTTTTGGGGGATCTAACGATTTGGCCTCATTCGCACCTCCATGTCACTATTATAGCTGAGTACTCTTGGGATATTGATATGTTGTAGTAGCCTGTAAACAGGGAAGGGGAAGGGGTGACATTACCCTCCTGTACACTCCCCTACCCCTCCCAAGATCATGCTCGGTTAACTTGGCTGGCCAATTTCCTTTTACCCAATAGCCCCTGGAAGGAGCCTGTTCACAGGCTATGTTATAGTAAAGCTGTTGTACCAAAATACACCATTATAAGTTTGTTTTTGCCTGCCGTGTCAGTAGTGTATAGTAATATGTCAGTAGTGTATAGTAATATTGTGCAACTGTGGTAACTCTGTGTATAGAAAACCGCTCTTGTCATAATGAGTCAGTGTGTGTTTAGTTTTGTGTGGTGTGATTATGTAAATTGTTTCTGTCTTGTTTTGTTTTGGACTTTCATGATACCACATTAACTGTAGCTACCCCTGTGCATGTTGTTGCTGCATGATAGTTGCTCAGCTCTTCATGGGATGGTGATGGGAGGGGGACCTCACGGAGATCTTAATGCCACATTGAGGTTATTATACTGCGCTTTTATCATATACACCATAATTCACCATATATCATATTTCTGTTATGAAGTTGGTTGGGTTTGACCGTAAGGAGCTTGTGCCATTTTGCTGTGTTTGGGGAAAAAAAAGTGATATGCTGTCGCACTGATGACTCCCAGAATGCTGTTGAGATTATACTATAGATAGCCAGCTAGCCAAAATGATGGGTAAGGTGTAGGTTTGTTCATGTTGTTATTGCCGTACTAACTTGTGTTGTTTTTCTTTCCTACCCCTGTGTTGTTCCTCCTCCTGCTGTCCTCATATGACTGATGTGTATGCTGTAGGTACCGCCCTGCAATAGCTGTCTCCTTCGTTGAATCCGAGTTAGGTTTCACTGAGGATGAACAGTGTCTCAAGTTCTTACAAGATCTAGGCGTTGTCTTCACCCCAGATGGCACCAAGATAGACTGCAAGCAGTCCCAGGGAATCCTCGCATCCAGCTGACCCGTCCCGAGTTGACCCGACCTGACCCGACCCGTCCCGACAAGTCATCAGTTAATATAATATTTATTAGTGAAATTCAATTAAGTTTCAAGCGAATATGCAGCAGGCTTGGTCTTCATATTGCCTGCTTCATATTTGCTAATAGGTGTTTTGTTGGTATGGGAAACAGTAGCGCTATTATAAATGAGTATATTTAGGTTTTCTAATTTGTAAATACTATGAGAACTGAGAACTCGCGACGTCTTCTATGCGAGTATAGTAATGTATATCCGTAAGTATGCACTACACTACAAGAGTAGCAGCCAACGCACCATGTTTGGTTTATAAAGAGCTCTACTGTTGCTGCTGCTGTTACAACTGCTGTTGTCGCTGTCTCCTTTTGTCAGCCTTTCTCTCTTGCAGGCCACAACGTTCTGACAACAAGCAAGATTCTGAAGCCTTGTTTCACAAGATGGCTGGCCCACCGGTCTGTATATCAAAAGTTCAAGAAATAAATAATTCAATGAAATTTGTATTTGATGAAGTATTAATAAATAAATTAGAGTTTTTATGTATCCTCTTTCGTCCGCTTAGATGTTAATGTGGATTTCTTAATCCTTTGGTCATGATCATTCAACGTCGCCAACTTTTTCTCATTCCTTTTTCGCTCGTCTTTTAAGGTGATTCCCTAGTATTGCATTGCGCATCACCTCTACGCACTTAGAACCAAGAGGGTTTCCTTTATGGCTCAGTTCGCCAATTAACTGGATATGACTCCTAGAAATTTCGCAGAAAATGGCAATTTGAAGCAGCTAATGCCGTTTTCTGACTGCTGTGGAGGCAAATTGCAAGCAAATTGTCCAAAACGTTGTTTTCAACATGAAAACTTAGTTTCCTTTCCTCTCTGGGTCAAATAAATGAACTTTTAGTTTTGGGCATGCGCACAAAGCAAAATTTTGAGAAAAAGCATAATAAGCTTGACTTTTCTCTTTCTTCGTTTTACTCCCCGTTCTTTTTCATTTTTATTCCATTTTTTTTCCTAGGTTGTTGGCCTTTCACTAGAATTTATGTAGTAAAAGTTTCCCAGAAATCGTAAACGCTGAAGAAGGTGAAATCTTTTAACAAAAGTGGCAAGTGGTAGGAAAACCAGATTTTACCAGTCAAATTTGACAGGTTTTCGCGTGTAAGGGCCTGGTCGCACTACAGTCAAAAACAAAAATTAGCCCGTGCAAAGTGATACAAAAACAAAAAATTCCACAAAAAGAGTGTCGCACCGGAGCGGTTTCTTTTGTTTTCCTCGATTTTTGCACGGGCTAATTTTTGTTTTTGACTGTAGTGCGACCAGGCCTTAACTCTGGCCCAATTCTCTATTTTCGAATTGCCCATAATACACTTTGTTTGCTCCCCAAATTTCGCATAAACTATTGTTTTGAAATGCTCTTGGGAATATCATGAATTAGTATATACTGAAACAGTGGATAGCATTGTTGGCGCGCTCTGATTGGCTACTGAAACTCTGAATAGCAGGTGCTATTCACCTCCCAGCAATGGGCCTTTATCACACGGCGGCCATGTTGATTCCCACGAGAATATAATGCTTTGTTTTCCCCTGCTTAAGGACGTTCGCGCGAAAATCTTCTAACATTGATTTTTTTATAAAACTTTTGCTACAGCTAGGTTATGGGTTACTCGTGTCAGAAATGCAAAAAAATGAGGGGGTCACCGACTTCGTTTCTTTGATAAGCTATCTGAAAGGCAACCCTAATTTTGAAAAATTGGTCTTCCTTACGGGATGTGATCCGAATGTCTGTTAGTCTAAAAATATTGCAAATGAATCTCTAAAATGCAACTTTCTTTCCCAAATTTTATGCTAGTAGGTCTGTTCAGCTAATTTATTCAACTGGTGACGTTTCTTGAAGTAAATTTCATCTTTAAACGACAGCATTTGCAAACTCTGACAGCCACAAGTTGGCAGGATTCGATGGCGCGCGGGTAGAAAAATGGAAAAAATTTAAACTTCCTACATTGATTTTTTGTTCATTTTCTCACAATCTGTCGAGAATTGGCAAAGAAAATTATCTATGAAAAAAAAATTGGGGGTCACCGACCATCCAAGCGAGTTAAATCGAAGCAAAGTTAACGCAACCGCTATCAGCCCTTTATGTCCTAGATTTTCTTCTCTTGCGCGCGCGCTCGTGCATGACGAAGCATGGCGTTGCGACATGAATTGCGTGCGCACTAAGGATGCGCATAAACAATTAGCGCGAACGTCCTTAAGGTGGCTGGTACCAGTTTCCTCGCGCGGGAGCAGGTCACTATCGTGCGTCACGCGCAAGAAACACGCGCGAAAGAGTGCGAGATTTGAAAGATGAAAATCAAAACAAACATGGCGGCGCGCGGCTTTTTCGTGCTACAGTAGGTTACTTTTGTCCTGTTTTAAACGAAATTCGCGTATATCCGAGACTGTATCTACTAGTACGACCTTAGTTAATTCCTTACATTAAAAACAAATTGCTTCCGGAGTCCAATACTCAAGTTTCAAAGGCAAAACTGCGATCGATCGTGACGAGGATTGGGAGTGCAAGGACTCGCAAAATGGTCATAAAAATGAAGAAATGACAAACCACCACAAATTATCTCACTTGATGGTCTTGGCCACATTCTATGGTTTGCATTTTGTGTGCTCAACGGCCACTGCGTATGCAGGCGAGAGAGACTAGGATAAACAAGACTACGTTTTTTAAAAAGTAAGACACGAACCGCCCAACTAAAAATCGCAAACCGAGAATGAACTGAACCTATGAATCATCGAACGACAAGATGACCGACAACCGAACGCAAAAACCAGCAAGCGAAAGAGAGAAGGACTGAAGGAATCCTTTATGTTAGACGAAAAAGAATTGTAGCCGAAAGAAAGAAACCTTAATATGCGACATATGCTATCATTTAAATTAAAACAGTGGAGCATTAGATTTTGACCCTAAATGTTTTAATACCTGTTGTTATTTTTTATTTATAAAATTTTTTGGACTAATGGGCGAGATTATTCGTTTGTGTCACACCGAAAAAACACCAAAAAGTCCAACTTAAAAATAAAATTGAAGAATTAAAACTTAACTGAACGAACAGCGGACAGCAAACACTCGAACGAAAACGGAACAGTTTGGTGACAAATTTGGATTTTGAAATAATCAGTTGTACCTAAAAAAAACATGTACTTTAGTGAGCTCACTAAAAACTTATTTATAATAGACAACATAGATTGATAATATGGAAATTTTTATCTTCTTAGAAGGTCTGTCATTCTCGTCAGGGGCACAGTGAACAGACCCGGTAGAGAGATTAATTTATAGCAAAACACTCCCGAAGTAATAAATATGCGTACGAGAGACAGGTCAACTTACAATGAAAGTGCAGACATGAATTGTCAAACAGAAACTACAAGCCATGTTTTCGATTGCAGATGCTCACAATATCGGCTGAAGATTAAAAGATGCTGAGCCATCCGTAAATAACAGTCATTTTCATTCACTAAACGGCCAAACGCGGAGAAAAAAAAATATTGAGTCGTTTTTTAAATAGTAAATGACATGGACAGCCTAACTAAAAATCGCAAACCGAGAATGAACGAACGGAAGGATATATATCCGAAGAGGATATTCGCCGCCATTGTTAATAAACACTGCGACGAAAACAACCGTGAAGAATAAGGACAAATCCCGAGAAAATCTCACATAAAGAAGCTCAACATTTTAGTCATTTTACAATTTAGAAGTATCGCAATGTTTTCATTCTGAAGCACCGACCGACACGTGTTCTGCAAGCCAAACTTTCGCTTGATGCTATTTGACAAAGACATGGCTTATCTAGCCAGAAGTTGTGATAAAATCCCCAAAGGTGAGTGTATCCAGGAAGCTGTCTTTTACGGCTACTAAATGATCTTCTAAGCAGTAAACAACTTCAAACACCAGATCGGCGGCAAATCGCGTACATTGTATCCTAAACTGACTCCGAAACTCTCCAAACAGTAGCTGCCCGCGCGAGCACACGCAACAGTCAGCGGTAGTCAGAACAGATCATGAGCAACTGTTGATCTTATAGAATCCGGATTTTATGAATGCGCGAAGACGCGCGTGGGAATTGCTAAACTCACGAAGGCTTTTACAAAAAAACAAGTCCGGTGACTACCACTTTTTATTGTTTCAATGTAATATAATTATTGAGAGGAAACGTCAGACAAAAAATGAAAAAATTCTACGGAAGGAAATTTGCACTGCGTGAAAATTGTCTTTATCCAAATTTAAAAAAATTCCGCTCCGTAGAATTTTTTTAAAATCATTGTGCATTTTCCTTTTCAAATGCCAAAAGCTATTACTAAAAAAAAACAGGGGGTCACCGGGTTAATTTTCTAACTATTAGTGTCACAAGCTAAAAAGTAGGGCTGAATATTCCTTTGGAAACGTTGCCATGGAAACCGCTAATGAAGAAATAACACTTACATTTGGTCAACTATAAATTATATAGTTCAACCCTACAAAAGTGTTACAGTGGCCTTGATCTGTCTTTTTGTTCTATTCTTTCAAAGTTACAAACCGTCAAAAAGCTGAAAACTGGTACCAGCCACCTTAACCTCGTTCTCAACTTTTTCACTGCGAGGTTTGGGGGGTAACTCTTGTTTTAATACAAAATGGCGGGGCGTGAAAAAGGCCCATTTGCGCGCGAAAATTGTAATCGTTGACAGGAATAAATGAGTTAAAAAGCATCATTTTCGTTACTACAAAAATACGTTCGGTGGCTGCGTGGCACTTGGATTTCATGAAAAACTTTTTAAAATGTTATTATAAAGTGCCAAAGTTTTTGAATAAGTTCCAAACGTTTCGGGCTTTGCCCTTCTTCAGTGGAAATATGTTCATTTTCGTTATATTATCTCACTGTTTCAGTATATACTAAAACAACTATTCACCTCAGTGTAGGTGGGTAGTGGTGAATATTTACCTCGCCGCTTCGCGGCTCGGTAAATATCCACCACTACCCACCTCCACTTCGGTGAATAGTTGTTAAATATCAGTATACTTGTAATAATCACTGATTATTAGAGTGCGTTAAATGCCGGGGGAGTCTGTGCATGAGAACGAAAGCGAGTTCTGGAGTGGGTAGCAGTTACAGCCGCGAGGTGCCCCAGGAAAATGTGCTGGGCGGCTAATTTGACGTCGATGAAAATCTCAAAAAGCCTGCCTTCTCGAGATAGGAAGCGTTCTCCTATCGAATGCAATTAGTCTAAATAGCAGTCTACAACACGACCCCACAAGCGGCATCGCTTTTATTTTAATCGTGTAGAAATAAAGTTATTGTATTGTATCCATGGATACCCTTCGCGCTCGGCTTGAATACCACACTGCCACGCACCTTTTCAGGGCTCATCTCACCAATCTTAGGATTATTTTGCAGAAAATGTAACATCACCATCATGGAGAAAACTGGACAAAAAGTTTCCATTGCCTGACGTTACTTTGAAATTAATGTTACATTAAATGTCGCTTAATGAAGTGAAGGCTAAGTTAGACTCATTCCAATGCTGGTCTGGGGCCGTTCGTGGTGGTCATATATGCTTTAGGTTGCATATAGCTTTTGCATGGGAGTTAGGTGTTTTGTGTTCCCACTGTGTGCAGAGGGTGCCGTAGAGGGTTACCATAGCAACCCTGTGAGCGACAACCTACTGTCACTGAAACACTAACAAAATAAGTAGAAATAGCAATCAAAGGGCTCTATATGCAATCTAGTGAATGGAAAAATAAAGAGTGACTAAAAATTGGAGAATATGACAAGGGAACATTTGTAAGGATATAGCAACAGTGCAAGTGTACCTTTTCTTAGTTCATAGGGTTGGTTACATCACAGGTAGCCCAAGCTATATGTGTCACAGTAACCGTTACGAGCGAAATTATAAGGATTTGTATGAGAAAAAACGGTCCATTCTAGGAGCTAAAAAATACGAACAAGATTTCAATAAAAATTTCCTATCTTACTTCGCTTGTGTGTTTCCTTGTCTCCTGTGTGGTTTTGGGGGCGATTTAGAGCGTTTCTAGTAAATTTTAGTTCCATTACTTTCTCTCTATATATCCTTTCCCTACATAGAGAGAAACGGCGTTTGGAGCAACGTTTTGCAGTTCTGGCAAACTCGAGCAAATTTCGCCTTTCTGAGCAACTTTTGCGCAAATTATAGGTTTACAAAACATATCAAGCGCGAAAAGTGAACAATTTGATAGAATTGAATGCGAATTTATTGATGTTTATAAAGACCATTCAATCAATCAATCAATCAATCAATCAATTTTGTTTTACTCAAAACAATAGATATATACATTTTTCAACAACACACTAAACAAGAAAACTGACTACAGATAATAATACTTATAAAATATAAATTAACATTGGAGCTTGGAGTCTAAATAAACCAAAGCGTTTTCAAGAGTTTTCAAGTTAGCCTCCAGCCATTTTTATTTTAATACGCGAATAAAGGCTAAAGGAAATCAAAGAAAGAGTATTGAACAAATAACGTCATTGAACCCTACGTTTTGTTCCCTACTTTCCTTAAACTGATGCGCCTATATTTGCGAGGAATTCTTTAAAGCTTAAAGTTTCAACCGATATTAGCAATTATTGAGAAGGACGAAAAATAGAGCTTTATTTAACGTTTGTATAAAAATATTATGAAATTTAGGTAGCAACGTTTTGGATTTTTGGCAATTTTCAGCCCCTTCATGTTTGGCATTCCGGGGAGCAACTTTTCATCGTTTTACGAGCACAATCGGGACAGGCCTAACAGTATAACCTGTTAAAGACACCCTTAATTATACTTATAACTAAAAATATAATTAGCATGTTAAGATACAACTTTATGCAAAGTTTAAAAAACATTCTTGGAAAGGGATTCAGAGCCACCTCGTTCATTTCATCGCAGAGCGATGAAATCGAGTCTGCGACATCAAACGGGTGTTTCTAATGAACATTTAAATCTCAAATAATTAACTGCACTGAAATCTTGACTCAGCTCTCTTGTCATCACAGTGTCAGACAAACGAATGTTACAGTTTTCGTCGTATTTCATGTCAACTGTGGCGCTAAGTATTGCACCGTTTACCAAAGGGCAATTTGTTATATCTACGTTCTCAACAAAGGAACGTAACTTTCTAAGGCCGTCCTTTGTTATGTACCTCGAACAATTAAGGTTAAGCCATTTTAGTTTCTTTTTGGGTCTTTTTGATAAACTGGCCGCTAGTTTAACAAGAATTTCATCGTCGAGTGCTTTGCCGTCTCCAACTGCGCACAGTCCTAAGTACTCCAAGCTCTGAATGTCAATCACTCGAGTAAGGGCTGAGTTGAGCCCGCGTGAAGTGATAAGCGGACACCACCCAAGTTCCAGATGCGTTAGACAAGAACTGTCCCACCTTATGCTCTGCAGAATATTGTCATCTATACTGATGCCATCCAGTATAAGAGTTTTAAGATGAACACAAGACTGCAGAAAATCTTGAACAAAGCTGCCTGTCAACAAAAAGCATTTGCGCAAACTCAGGACTTCCAGCTTGCTACAGCGCGCGAACAAGGACAAAGTGCTATCTTTGAGTAACCGGCAATGGGTTAAATCCAACTTGCGCAAACTTACCATGCTTTCAATGGTCGTTTCCAAACTGCCATCCTTGAGCAGTGTATAAAGAAAAGCATCGCAAAGTCCGAGACATTTTATGTTGCCGAGATTTGAGGCAATAGCTCGATAGACGCGGGAATGGCCTTGAGAAAATCTGATGTCCAGATATTCCAGCTGCTCTGGGAAAAGCCCTCTTCCTTGCAAATCGTCCTGTTGTGTGGCTCTGTTTGTATCTGTTGCAAAGGTTACACTTTCTAGTTTTAAGAGTCTCAGCTCTTTACAAGAAGAAGCAAGGATTTGTAGAGTTCCATCGGATAGGGTAAACCCACTCAAATCAAGGCATTGAATTTTTGTCGAAAATCTTTTCAAAATCAGCAATTCCATTTTAACAGGATCGGAAAGACGCGAGACGAAGCGCTTCAAATCAACGTCCTTCCACAAAATGCCATCAAACGACAATCTGTACCACCAACGACACACTCGAGAAACATGGAGCAAGTCACTCAAGGAAAGAAAACTAAAAATATTTAACAAATCTTCCTCGTGTAAGCTAAACACCGGTGCTGTGAACGCAGTGAGCTGTCCTGAAGATATTTTCCCATTTCCAAATTGTATGGAATTTAGAGCTGTGAAAAGTTTTTCAAAGGTCTCGGTTATCATGGCGGCTAGTATGTTCGTATGCAATGTTTGCCACAAATGGAAGCTTCAAGTTATAAAACAAAAATATATCGTCAGTATTTAGTCACACCACTTCATGTTTCCATCAATATGATATCAAAAAACGCCTTATTTACATATTTCCGATCTTGTTGTATTGAAAAACGTGACACTTCGATATCCAATTCAATATTTTCTTTCTTTAAACTGAATCGTGTGCATCTTTCAATGTCTTTTGTGTGAGGCAATAAATTGTTAAATAAACAATTTATGTGGAAGAACATTTTTCTCTTGGTAGGATTTAAAGGACACTGACTGACCGATTATGATCCTGATATTAATTAAATTAACCCCGACCGTCGTAGTGTAAAGAACTGACATGAAAACAAGCATAACTTTTGTTTACATGTGTTTTTTTTTTCCAAATAATCAACTTATGACTATTTTTGCAGAACGTATGAGTATGTAAAATGGTTACGGTTTATTTTATCAAAGTTGGAAAGGCCATGGATTTGCGGAGTTGCGGGGAAAAAAGAACGTGTCATTTTTAAAGTTAGCTGATCCGGAAGTGAGAACCAGTTGTTGGCCTCTTCACCGGGGTGAAAAAAGAAGTGGGGAGGTATTAATGATATTTACGACTTCAGAAATGAAGAAAGGATGATATGTAGGATTTTTTATGTTTTACTTTTGGCCTATCGCATAGTTAATAGAACAAACTGGTTATGAAGCTCAACAAATTTCAAAAAGAGTGTACAAAGCTGCTTTGTTTTATGTTGAACGACCCGTGACCCTGCACACAAATGTTTCTAGTGGTCTGTTGCTCATATGCATTTCAATACCTTTTGTGTTTTGTGCAGGGTCAAGGCAAACAAACAAAAGAAATGGAGAACAAAAACATATAACAAAGGACTGACTGAGTTTCATAACCAGTTTGTTCTATTAAGGTCGCGGGGGAAAACTACCATGAATAAATTCATAAGGCAAAATTTTGGCACGGGTGTCACTTTGAAAAACGTTATATCGTGAACGTTTGAAAGCCGATTTCGCTAAAATTGAACAGAGATATTGGCGAAAAATGGAAGTGCGTAAAGATTGTCTTTTATTGAAGGGATCGCGCTTTGCGGCAATGCTGTAAGCCACTTTTTTTTTTAAACGTGGTTTTGTGCCTAAGTTTGCTCCTCGAGAAGAACACAAAGCAAGTTGATTTCCCCACTCACTGATCCGTCAAAACAGCTATTGTGCCATATCTGTAAAAAAAAGTAAAGTCGCGCACACGAGCCAGAAGGCTAACAACGGCCGGAGCTTAAACCCGGTTTCTGTAGCATGAAGCGACTAGGAATATTGCTACTCCCCCCTGGATGGGATGCTAGTCCATCGCAGGGTTACCCCCAGCATTTTTTTGTCGCCGGTACCCATTTATACACCTGGGTGGAGAGAGACAGTGTGGAGTAAAGTTTCTTGTCTAAGGAAACAACACGACGGCAGAGACCAGGCTTCGAACCATCGACCTTCAGGTTGAAAGTCCGACGCACTAACCACTAGACCACCGTGGCTCCACATTGTGCCATATCTGACTCCGACTTTATTATTTCAACTTTAACTGATTAAAAGTTATTAGCTTTTAATGGAGTAAAATTGTCTATGTTAGAATTTGAAGCCTCATATCTTCCCTTTGAAAGCCTATTTAAAACTGTTGAGTCAGATATGACAATCTACAACACACCTAGTATGCCTCCTTGCAGTGTCAACTCATGGAATTCTCTATCTGCGCTGAATTCTTGGACACAAAATTGCTTGTTTTTACGCTTCCGAAGGCTTCCCGAGCAAACACGAAAGCAAATGCGTTAAAAAATAGTGTATTTTACCAGACAGCGCTTTGCACGTGCAATTATTGATGCAGAAACATTACAGAGCCTGTATATGAATATTTCGCGCATTTTCGGTATCAGCCGTCGCACTTCGTGCATACTCCTTTCATAAATGCATACTGATGAGCGGAACCTGTCCCCCGCGACCTTAACTATGGTCTATCGAAACCATGCCTGATTACCGGCATGTAATTAGCCAAATTCTGGCACCAGGCTTGTTTTAATTAACATACCGATATCGCTTTACTAAGCCCTGCTGCGCTTTTAAATTGTGCTTTATTATATTACTGATCCTACGGAAGCTTCTAAGGGACACCCACTTTTACGCTAAATCGGAGTTTGTTTTTTTGAAAATCGGAGTTTGTTTATCGAAAATCGGAGTTTGTTTTTTGAAAATCGAAGTTTGTTTTTCAAAATCGGAGTTTGTTTTTCGAAAATCGGAGTTTGTTTTTTGAAAATCGAAGTTTGTTTTTCAAAATCGGAGTTTGTTTTTTGAAAATCGGAGTTTGTTTTTTGAAAATCGGAGTTTGTTTTTCGAAAATCGGAGTTTGTTTTTTGAAAATCGGAGTTTGTTTTTCGAAAATCGGAGTTTGTTTTTTGAAAATCGGAGTTTGTTTTTCGAAAATGGAGTTTGTTTTTCGAAAATCGGAGTTTGTTTTTTGAAAATCGGAGTTTGTTTTTCGAAAATGGAGTTTGTTTTTCGAAAATCGGAGTTTGTTTTTTGAAAATCGGAGTTTGTTTTTCGAAAATCGGAGTTTGTTTTTTGCAAGTCAGAGTTTGTTTTTTGAAAATCGGGATTTGTCTTTTGATGAAAATCTGAGCCAAGTTGGCCTCAGACCATCGGTCATGTTAAAACGCAGACTGCAGACTGCAGACCGTGCAGACTGTGCAGACTGTGCAGACTGAGTCTTTTTTTATCCTGATTATTTTGTTACTTTTCCAAAAACCGTGAACACTTTGATTTGATTTTGACATTTCCCATTGTGCAGCAACCAATCAGAAGTGACTCGAAACCGCAAGAAACCCAAACAAACGGTTTCCCATAGTCACGAAACCACGCTTCTCTGTTTCTTTGCAAAAGAATCGTCACAGCTTCGCTGTAGTTTTGCACCTAAAGACACTTCTGTAACTAACCATCCCAAACGAGTACCTCTTGCTTCTGTTCTCTTTTGCAGTTATACCGTCGTAAAATTTAAAATTTTTGTTTTTTCTGCTTTCGCGGTTGATTGGTTTGCGCGCGATTTTCTTCTCAACGGTTATGTCACGCCGTACAAAGCTTTCCCCCGTGACATTTCATTGAGAAAAAAATCGCCCAAACGGCCAAGGTTCGATTCGGAAGTTAAGAAATTTAAAACCTATAGAAGCAAAAGAAAAAAACCCAGTGGGTCAGGTTTTCAAACTTTATTAAGATTATTGCAGGTGGCGATTATTTTTCGATCCACAGAAACCCTCATGATTATCAGATGATCTCAGATATCATCGAATATTCTCGCCTTCAAATTTTGTAACTGCCGTATTGCAATTTAATAGCCACACACGGCAAAGTAGCTAGCTGCTGATCAGCGAGAGATCAAAGCAAAAGAAACGTTGTGCAGTAGCTGTAAAACATACCGTACTGGGAATAAAAGTTGACAAGTTTACGGCAAGTTTAAGCGGTACTGTAGTTACATATTTGCATGTTCGTAAGTTAACACTTTCTTACATTCACCGGAACAGCTGATTTTGTCCTCGCTCAGTAGCTTTTTCGTAAATTCATTTTTTCCAGGGAAACTAATCCTCAGGAACTGTCATGTGTTATTTTCCGGCTTTTTCGCTAAATGTTTTTGCGATACTGCCGCGACGGACAAGTGTTGTGCACACTGAACACTGACCACTGACCACTGACCACTGACCACTGACCCCGAGCTCCAGCTCCATGCACAGCCGCCATTTTGATAGACCACGAGGGCGACGATGACAGCGCATGATCTGGGGCCAACTTGGAGAAAACAAACTTCGATTTTGAGAAAAACAAACTCATATTTTCAAAAAACAAACTCCGATTTTCGAAAAACAAACTCTGATTTTCAAAAAAAAAAAAAAAAAACTCCGATTTTAAAAAAACAAACTCCGATTTTCGAAAAACAAATTCCGATTTTCAAAAAAGAAAACAAACTCGATTTTCAAAAAACAAACTCCGATTTTCAAAAAACAAACTCCGATTTTCGAAAAACAAACTGCGCTCTTCGAAAAAACAAACTCCGATTTTCAAAAAACAAAACAAACTCCAATTTTCAAAAAACAAACTCCGATATTTAGCGTAAAAGTGGGTGTCCCTTAGAAGCTTCCGTATGAGCCTGCTTAGTTAGATACCAGAACGTTACAGTAATCACGCTTTTCATGTACATCCGTGTTTGTCTCGTTTGCTTGTTATTGTTATGATTATCTGCCGCCTATCAGCTTTTTCACTCCTAAACTGAAAGCTTCTAAGTGTCAAAAGTCTAAAAAACATTGCCTATTAACATAAAACCACACAGAAATACTGTCAAGTGCCTTATTTTCTCTTTTCATTTGAACAGTCACACATTAGGATTTCATTCACAGACTCGAACGTTTGTAACTGTACCAGTACATAGTACCACGTGACAGGAAAGTTATTTGAATGGTCACACTTTAGGATTAATATTTTATCCACAGATTTACAACTGCATCATGCATTGTGTAATAAACAGCACTATGTGAAAGTACTATAGTTCAATAGCTTAATCATTTGACCAGTGAGTCACTGAGGATTTTCTCGATAGGCTCAAATAAGCACCACAGAAACGTACTGCTCAGTAGCTTTCATTTGAATAAACACACTTTAGGATTTCCCCGGAGGATTTCATCCACAGACTCAAAAGTTACTGCCTTGTACAGCATAAAAGACAGCATCACAGAAACGTACTACTCAGTAGCTTTCATTTGAATGGTCACACTTTAGGATTTCATCCACAGACTCAAAAGTTAGAACCATATTGCACAGTATAATAAACAGTACCACAGGAAAGTACTGCTTAGTAGCTTTCATTTGAATGGTCACACTTTAGGATTTCATCCACAGACTCAAAAGTTAGAACCACCTTGTACAGCATAATAAACAGCACCACAGAAAAGTACTGCTCAGTAGCTTTCATTTGAATGGTCACACTTTAGGATTTCATCCACAGACTCAAAAGTTAGAACCACCTTGTACAGCATAATAAACAGCACCACAGAAAAGTACTGCTCAGTAGCTTTCATTTGAATGGTCACACTTTAGGATTTCATCCACAGACTCAAAAGTTAGAACCACCTTGTACAGCTTTGTACAGCATAATAAACAGCACCACAGGAAAGCACTGCACAATAGCTTTCGTTTGAATGGTCACACTTTAGGAGTAATCCACGGACTCACTGAATTAAAGCTAGATCCACCTTTCACGGCATGATAAACAGCACTACAAAACTTGTAGTGTAGAAACTTGAGTCACATATACCTGAAGATCTTCGTGATCTTGCAGCGTCCACTCTTCGATCCGTGGCGTTAAATTATATTCATTGAAAAGGTCCGAAACCTTCAAAGACACTCTTGAAAGCAATTCACCACCTGAAGAAACGCGATGATATAATTATCACAAAACCTGACAAAGGATCCGGTGTTGTAGTTATGGACAAAGATGAATACCTACGCTTACTAGCTGATGCGTCCATAAATAATGCCACCAAATTCAGAATCGTTGATCCAGATAGACCAAAGAGTAGAGGTAGACCTCCTAAGCACTATCATCCTCTTCTACAGAAAGAGAAGGAACTAGAATCACTTGTTCGCCGGGTAGCCTATTCAAGGCATTCATATAGTGGGTAGCCTATTCCAGGCGTTCAGATAGTGGGTAGCCTATTCCAGGCGTACGGTTCAGATAGTGGGTAGCCTGTTCAAGTTGTTCAAATAGTGGGGGAAGAAGGAATATTACGATTGCTGACGGAGGGGGATAGGCGCGAAAGAGAGTTAAGTCTCCTCTCGTTTTTCCCGCTCGTTCGCGCGCCGAGTTTAGCTGCATACCGGCCCTACAATCTTCCCGCTCCGGCTTGTACGCTGAGGATCTGCTTCAGCCCAAAAAAAAATTGAATATAAAACTTTAAAGCAAAGCTGAAAACAGCGTTTATTTTGTTGGTTTAATACGATATTTCAGCTGGCCAGACCAGCCTTCTTCAGTTATAAGATGTTACTAAATATATAATATGTTATACGATGTTATATACAAGGAGAATTTCACAATATAGAAGAATTAAGTAATACAGGATATGACGAAATCGGAAATAAAAACGAAAAACTGTATTACATTTCAATGTAATACAGTTATAATAATGCCTGAAACAGACTAGTCATTGACTTCGTCTTTGAATAGCTGGTTTGGCATCTTTCTATGGTCATCTTTACAAAACCAGTAGTGGCGAAAAATCACCACACGAAATTTCTGTAAAAGAAAACATGTGGCCCTAAGCACGCTATCGGGCGCCCTTCAATCCTCAGTTTTGTTTTTTTGGCTCGGCATACTGAACCGGAAGTGAAAGAGTCGTAAAGTCAAGATTTGGCTGGAGTCACCGGAATTTGCCTCTTTAAACATTTTTATAAACTAATAAATACCTCAACAGTTTAGTTCAGAGGTCTATGTACGTGCGCGTTGTATCTTCTCCATGTCGACTTATTCATTAATGATGGCAAGGCACTGTGACAACATACTGAAAATGAATATTGAAAGCTATGGAAACCTCTTTCTATACTCGCTTTTCTTGACCTCTGCAAACTATGATGTTTCGTCCGTGATGTAGATGTTACTTATAGCTCAGGCTGCTATGAAGAGCCTTTCTTTGCAGCAATCGAAAACATAAATTAATATTGTACCCCGCCTGCCAAGACGGTAATTCATACTTATATCAGTATATGTAGCTGAATTTTAGAAAACGTGGCTCATGAAAATCGTATAGCAATTTCACTACAATAAACTCGAACAAGGCTTTCTATGACCCCGAATAGACCAGAATAGCCTGGAAATCACAGGCAAGAGAGAGAAAAGGGAAAGGGAGCGAGCGCAAGAGAAAACTAGTCTAGTAGCAGTCTTTAATTAGTTTTTATATTCTGAACTTTAGACATACTTTTGGAACGACAAAACAAGGAGAAACCCACTCCCAGACGCTTACTCCGAGGGACATGGTTTTCAAAAATCCAGCTAGACTATTTATCCTGTTGGCTTCTGCTGTTGGGTCAAGCATATCCTGTGTGTACAGACCAAGGTCAAGCTGGCAACGGACTGGAGAAAAGAAGGACATTTCAACAATTCGACTACATTGTACAAGTCAATCCTGAATACAGAACCTACCGACCCAAAGTCGTGGTCGAGCCAGCAGCCACCACCGGCTCGGACGTGGTAGGGATTAGCAAAATTTTTGGGGGTCAATTGATTTTCGCTTCGGCATTTAGATTTTAGGAACCTTTTTGACCAATTTAGCTGTTGAATCAGGAATTTAGGAATAAAATACTGTGATCATGAAAATGATGAAAAAATTGCCACTTTTTAATAAATGCCGGGTTCAAATAAAATACGGTTTGTTACTTTATTCTAGTGAAAACGGAACACAGCATATATTTGTAAGCACAAGGGAGTGTTATATCTTTATAGGCTAATAGAAAAACACTCATTCTAGCTCATTCCTTCTCTGGGTGGTTCGCAACAGTTATCAGTTAGTGCTACAATAATGGTATCAAACAAATGCCCAGTCATTGGTGAACAAGTTATAGTCATTGTCACAACAGTATAACCTGTTAAATACACCCTTAACATTTTAGGTTTTAGTACTTATAACTGAAAAAAGAGCTCGGTGACCACATTTTAAAACATTGTTTGGGAAATGGGGTAAGAGCCACCTTAAATTTTCGCAAATGGTAATAGTGACTGACCCAGGAAGAAGATTTATATTTCAAACAAAGCAATTTCTCTTTGAATGAATATTTTCCTTTCAGCGCAATTCAGTAAAATCAATTCGCGTTACAAATTTGCAAAGTTATAAAGACAGAACAGCACAATATTATATCACCCGGCCCGTTTGTCACAAAGCTTTAGCAGAGCCTCGTCGCCGTTTACCGGCCTTCTAAGCAGGCTGCAAGAGCAGAAAATTAAAATTTAACATGTTGTAAATTTCCATTGTCGATCCATTGGAATCCATCTTTCCTTAACAAATAAGACAGACACCACGCATGCGCTAAGAGAGACAGGATACCAACCAGTACACTTGACTGGCCTACGAAACAAACGTTTTTGCGCGGTGCGCGAGCGCCAAGTGCGAGGAACAAGCGAGGAGCGCTTGTCTCATGAGGACAGCACTCACGTGACAATCCCGAGGGATGAAGGGTACTCCCGTCGATTTAGGATAGGTGTGTGCCGCGAAGGTTCTTAAACCCTGAGTGACCCAAGTGAGTTAAGGGAAGAAAATCGAAAGACCCAAAACCGTAAAACGATAACTCAGAGGCCACCCAATTTAAGGACTAATCACTTTCAGAACCATACCCTATCCCGCGGCACATGCCTTTATATCTTACATATGGGAATCCCCCACCTCCCCCGCCGACCCCATCCCCCCACCCCCCGCCGCCCGAAGGAGGAACAGCACACAGACTACACACCACTCTTCCAGACCTAGATCAGTATAAGCACTAAAGTGAAACAAAGTAAACGGCAAACTGGTCCTTACGTCACTCACAAAAAAACGAAGACAAAAGCAAAAGAAATGAAAGTAAAATATATTAATAGTGCGTAGGAGGTCACGAGTATACACTTCGCAAAGTGAGATTTCCGGTGATAGAGCGTGTAAACATATTCAGTTTAGGTGAAACGTTTTCTTTGCTCACAGAAAATCGTAAGCAAATGTTTTGACAGGTTTTGATCTTCCGAATGGAAATATTTACTCAAAAAACAATGAAAAATATAGTTATAGATCAGATTAACTTGATTAATACAAGAACTGGAAAAACAGTTTAAAATCGAAGTTAGTCGGTCGCTTAGCGGTTCAGTTTGCGAATAGGGGCAATTTATGTCTGCCCTCATTCTAAGATTACAAAATTACAGATTACAAGATTACAGAAAGACCTCGCAGAGTCAATTACATGGAGACATGTAGTGTAGTTCTAACTTTTGAGTTTAATTTGTGGACGAAATCCTATGGTATCACCATTCAAATGTTGATTTTTCAATATTTTACAAAATGAAATTTGGGATTTTTCTTGAATTTTGATTTAATTCTGGTACTTGGCAGTTCAAGGGTTTAGCCATTTGCCTCGTGTCTTTTAGACACGGCTTTTTAATCCGCACTGCACTGTCACTGTTCACAGATGTTGTGTTCTGCCTGCTCTCTCGTGTATGTCAGTGTGCTTCTGGGGGATCAGGAAGGAAAAAGGAATCCGATTTATTACTGCAGTAAAGTTCAGAACACTTTATTCATATCCTGAACGTATTTCCATATATTCACATTTTGCCACCCAGTGCATAAAAATCCCATCAACAGAGGTTTCCTATCCAGTCGCTTTCACGTGATGTCAATTTTTTTTTCGCGTGTGTGTAGCCATGCTGAGTCAGTAATAGAATACAGCGGTTTCTCCTGTCCACGTGTAACGCACATGAAGCACTTTTTCTCATGAACTTTTCCTAAATGGTATGCCTTGGAATTTTCTGGTCTTTATTTATTCTGTGATGTGACCGAACCGAACAAACCTAGCCTGCTAATATATCCGCCTCGAGCTTGGTTGTATTCACAGGCGAGAACAAACCCTCCGGAAAAAACAATAAATTTAACAAAATAGGACCGGCTGGGTGGGGGAGGGAGGGAGGGAGGGAGGGGAATGGTTTGCCCAGTTGCTGTGAAAATGAGAAACGGGAAGTTGATGCTATTTTACGTAATTTACATAATTTCTCATTGCTCGCATTTGTCGCTTTCTAAAACAGGAGAAATTCCGGCACATCAAATCTAAGGTTCACACGTACTTGATTAATCATTATATTCAAGTTAATTGGATTGGAAATAGAACAAATTAAAAATCAAGAACGGTACCTATGCATGACAAGGTCACCACACTGTTTACAAAAAAAATGTTAAAATCGTACTTCGTTCGCATATACAGCTGTCAGTTCACGTGCTCTTCAACACGCACCCGCTGTGTCGCACACCGTCGTTTCATTTTTCAGTGTGTGCAATTGGTGCGTAAAACAGTTTTAGTGAGCAAAGTTTGGTACAGTTTTTAAACGCACCAAATCTCAAAATTGACAAAATATTGTCCAATTCTAACGATTCTACAAATTCTACCTGATATGTTAATTTTCTCAACTGTCTACAATTGATGAGTGTGCATGCGGTACCTTCTGTTCACGTGAACTAACGGAAACATTGGATCACGAGAACTCCATATCAATTATCATTGACTCGATATGAGTACAATTATGTAACTTATCTGACTAAAAGATTACGATAAAAATGTAAACGAACGAAAAGTTTTCATCATAAACATGTGCCAGTCACCAAGATCACATAATTTTTTTATTGCAAGATCGCATCATGATCATGAACTCGATAAAGACTGGCACAGCCATGCTTGTAGCGAATGCACAGAGATGTTCCCCTGGATTCGACTTAGCCTTCAACTCAGCGCTAAGTTTGTTAAACGGGTTTTTTTGCGTACCCCCGTACCGATCTTACCGGGATTCAGCTGAAGTTGCGCCGATTTTAAGCCTGGACGAAGGAACACTCATAAAAATCTTTGGTTTCCTGTCTCTAGAGGAATTGCACCGCGCTTGCCGAGTGTGTCGGTTGTGGCAAAGGCTGTCTTACGACTTGCTGCTTTGGAAAACCACCGATTTACGGCGCTTTTCCAAATCTCTGGATGACCCCGTAAAGTTTCAAGCACTCGCTGCCAATCGACTGGCTAACAAAATACGTTGCCTTGATTTAAGTGGGTTTATCTTGACGGAGGAATCTCTACGAGTTCTCGCTACTCACTGTAAAAAATTGCGCGTTTTGAAACTCAAAAGCGTGACCTTTGCAACAGACCGCAATACTGACATTCGCAGCAAAGAGACTGTGCTTTTCCCCAAGCATCTCGATTGTCTTGACATCCGCTTCTCGCATGGCAACGCGCGGGTCTACCGCGCGATTGGAAAGGTTCTTTATAACGTCACGTGGTTGGGTCTTTGCGATGCCTTTTTTCAGAATCTCTTAGCGGAGAACAAATTAGAGGCAACTATCGACAGTATGAAACATCTGCGAAAACTTGACCTTAGTCGCTGCTTGTTGCTAAAAGACACCACCTTGAGTCTATTCGCGCGTTGCAGGAAATTGGAGGTACTGAGCGTGCGTAGATGTTCGTTCCTCACGGGAGCTTTTGTTGAAGATTTTTTAAATTCCTGTGCCGAGCTCAAGACTCTCATATTGGACGGAATCAGTTTAGATGACGAAACACTTGCGAAAATCTCTTGGCGTTGTTCTTCATTGAAACATTTGGATTTGGGGTGGTGCCCTCTTGTCACCCCGACAGGGCTTGAACAAGCCCTGCCGCGGATTGCAAGAATCCAAGCATTAGAATACTTAGGACTTTGCGCTATCGGGGATGAAAAAGCAGTGGATGATGATATTCTAATTAAACTAGGAGCAAGTTTATCGTGTTGGCGATCCAACAAATTGCAATCGCTGAACGTGAGTCGCTCTCAGTCCCTAACACAGGACGGTGTCGATGAATTCCGCCGTTCGTGCAGTTTTGTCGAGATGTTAGACACAACAGATTGTCCTGCCGTAAAACGATGGTCAACAGAACACGAAAACGACCAAAGCGATCAGATATTCCATGAACATAATAACAATGGAGCTGAACCTATGGGAAGGAGAAGAAAGGGTTCGGTCAGCGCTACACAATTTGCCAGATCCAAATATAAGCTGGAAACACCGCTCTGAAACAATCGTAATATTTTCATGCCCAAAATGTTAATTATTCTAATTGTTGTTAAAAATTCTCTTAAATGTTCGTTATTAGAATTTAGTGTTCCATCAATTGAGGACCATGGGGTTATTAGTGCTGGACACTATTTAGTGTCTCCCTCCCGTCCCCCCTATAAATAAAGTTAGATTCATTGATTCATTGATTCTCATCCCCTTTCTGCTTGACAAAGTATTGATACTGTTGAGAGAAGCTAGATGCAGATCGACTTTGGCGAAGACTTCTTTGACCGAAGTTTGTATGAAGTAATTTGTGGCGTTATCAAATACCATTGTATTTATTTTAAATCTTTCATTGCAATGCGATCTGTAATTTCGGCTTCATTTACAAGTTTGTTATCGAAATAACTCGGCTGGGTGCCAGAGATTTTTGATACCTCTGGAGCCAGGTACCAAATAACGCGAAGAAATCAAATCTGTGGAATTGCAAAATCATAATTAAAAATTTTTTTCTAAAAATTTTTCTGCCTGCAACTCCTCAAAAATATTATTTTACCAAAAATTTCCGCTTCTTTCAACATGGCGACCTCTTAGTATGACACGCTTGGGAGGTCTCACGGATTTTAGCTTTTATTTTTGTTCACGTTGAACGCCGAGGCTTGATATCGATATCTGGTATCCTAGCCTGTTCCAGGCGTTCAGATAGTGGGGAAAGCGCGAATAGTTGAGGAAGGCGCGAAGAAAAGCGAGCGAAAAAATTGCGGGGAGGCGAGGCGCGAGGGTTCTTTCGCTTCCTCTCCCCAGCCTCCCCGCAATTTTTTCGCTCGCTTTTCTTCGCGCCTTCCCCAACTATTCGCGCTTTCCCCACTATCTGAACGCCTGGAACAGGCTACTGGTATCCCAACTCTAGTCTTTTTAACTGGTTGTTGCACGCAACAAAATAAATTTAGTTAATAAAAATCGTTAACCTAATTATTTAAAAAATGTGATGTAACTGAAATTTGCCTCATCATTCATTCTGGATGTGAGTGGTGCTCCCCCGAATAAGTTTTATTGGTATGTACCGTTCCAAATAGGATATCTATTTTTCCAAATTAATTTAAGGATATTTTCCGTTCAAGGTTGTGATTTATTTAAAAATTCTTCCACATATATAAACTTAAAAATTATAATTTATGAATGTTCGAGAAAAGCAAACTGATACGAGTAGCCCTGATTAGGTCAAATCGTGTTATTTAAATAAACCAGTTTCAAATCTTTCAAGGGTGTTTTTGTTTGCGTCTTAAAAAATCTGCAATTTCAACTCCAATGAGTCGGTTATTATTATTATTATTATTATTATTGTTATCGTTATTATTATTATTATTATTATTATTATTATCAATGGAACTCAATAGCTATTTAATGATCACGACAAGACCACCTCGCAGCCTTGTTTCATCAGAAACTGCAAGTCTTGTCGCGAACAATGACAACATGACTGGAGCCATGTTCCCTTTCGTCTGCAAGCAAGTTATCGGCATCGGTTGCTCAGGGGCGGGGAACGGGGATCCTTTCCCCCACCCCCGCCCCCGAGCCGCCGAGCCCGAGATACCCCATCGCTCTACACAAGCCTAGAAAATATTATCGTGGAGACCAGAAACAATCGCGCGCGTCAAAATAACGAGGCGCATCGTTGATTTTTCTGCACGTGAGTTTTAGTTCAGCTCTCGCTTGTTAAATAAAAGAGCTCGAGCCGAGGACCTGATGAAAGTTTGATAGCCAGACGAATGAATTACGAAGCTCACGATAGAGCGCGAAATATCCTAATGGGAGAAGACTGCATCGTGCAACGGTCGATACTCACACGCGTTTCTAGCCAGTCGGTCAGTTCAAAGACCTTTAAACGTCGCGGGGAAAGGAGGTACTCAACAGATGTTCAGTTAGGGACAATTCTCTGATTTTCCAACCCTGTTTAAGACAAATTCCGATTTTTGAGACCCAATTTACGAATTCTCCCTCTGGCTTTGTTTTAGCGTAATTGAGCTTGTCCAGTCATATATCGAAGTCAACGGAAGTCAGCGCCAACAAAACTGACTAGTTAAAATGTGACTTTTTAGATTTTAATTGCGTTCGACGAAGGAGTCGCATCCTAATTTCAACGCCTTCTCACACGCTAGCAGGACTCTGATTTGACAATTTTGGGTTAGACACCAATGTTGATTGATTGTAGACCCCTCCCCCTCCAAAAATTTTTCATTGGCGAATACTAAACCTTTGATTACTACTAGTATATATGCTTATCCTGTTTAAGACATTGGGCCATGTATTGAAGACAAAATAACCTGAAAACCACGTCCCCGTTAAGGCCAGATAAGAGTGTGCCCCCCCCCCCCCCCCCCCTTCCGCCGGGAAACTCGTTACATACATACATACATACATACATACATACACACACACATACATACATACATACATACATACATATATATAACTTTATTTAAACTCGGTAAAATCATTCAGTATATAAAAAGCCCGGGGGGGGGGGGGGGGGGGGGGGGGGGTACTCCCATATATGAGCTATATTGGTATGTGCCGCTGTGAAGGGTATGGTTTTCAGGCAGTTTAGTCTGGGATAGGGTATAGTAATCAGAGGTTTTTGGTCTAGAATAGGGTATCATTTTCCGCGAAACTGACCAGTTGCGTGAAGAATGTAGTCTAGACAAGGTTTTACTGGCAAATGGCAATCGGTACGGCGGGCCGTTTACGGCATTTTTACTGACCCCTGGCATCTTAGACTATGATTGTGAACGAGTCTCTGGAAAATAGCGAGTCTGGAATAGGTCTAGGATAGGGTAGGGTTTTTCGGTGTTTAGTCTAGAATAGGGTTGCAAAATTCAGCTAAAATGGTCTAGTATAGGTTAAAGGTCTCAGAGTCCCAGCGGCACATCCCCGCCCAAAAATTTGCCGAGTACCCTCCCCCCCCCCCCGGGGATAAAAAGTGACAATTATATCATTAAAAATATATATACACTTCACTTACTGTTTTACAAGGTTGCCGAGTGGGAAATCGATGATTGAAATAGTCGGTTTATTTCCCTTTTAAATTGCCCTATTGACTTGATATTCCTCAATCCTGTGAAACCTGTGAAATTCTGTGAAACTAACGCAAAGCAATGCATGGCTTTGTTTCCTCTCGCACTGCTCTACAAATTGCCATTCATATAGAGAATTTTTATCCCCCTTAACAGGATAATAACTAAGATGATTAACTACGTTTAATTGTAGGGGAACCCCCGTTTAAGAGTGCCCGGGGCGCTATCCTGTCCAGCGGTTAAATAGCCTGCATTGCCGGCGCTGGTTTACTGATTGGGCGACATTTCGAGGACGCGCGCGAGGGAAACACGCTGAGGGGAGAGGTGGCCTACATTGCAGGCGCCGATTTACCCCTACCACGTGTTCCCCTCGGGCGTGCGTCCTCGAAATGTCCCCCCATGATTAAACCGGCGCCTGCGCTGCACTGAGGCTAGGCGTTAGATAACTTCCTAGCTTAGATGGTATACTTTAGTCAGTTGTAATGTCTTCATATTTGTACAGTTTTTACCATATGTGGTTTATCCAAACCTCGATGTAACATATGGTAGGTATTTTTTGATGTGATTGAAATAAAGAGTTTTATTATTTATTATCATTATTATTTATTGTTATTATTTATTATTGTTGTGGGGCCAGAAAGCAGCTAAAAACCGGCGCGCCAACGAGCGGGAAAAACGAGAGGAGACTCATCAGTACTCGCGATATTTTTCCTTCTGCGCGCCGCCTGTTCTCCGTTCTCTACTGTCTGAACGACTGGAGCAGGCTGGAGTAGAGTATCTTTTTTAAAGCAAGGGTCAAACTGGCGGTTTGATTCCTCTTTGAAGTGTCCGTTTTCAAAATTCCCACTGTGTCTTAGAGGTGGCGGAAGAAGATCTCGTAAAGCTCTCATAAAGTAAGCAAACACGAATAGTGTGCAAATGTCGCTTTCGCGGATTAAAAAGATAAGCTGGCCGCGCGGAAATCAGAGATCAACCGTTTTGTTATTAGGATCACTGTAAAGCGATGTGTTTAAGGAGCGAACTGAACACTCACGGGCTTAATGCAAAAGTTACAACAATAATACCGGAGGAGGGGGGGGGGGCCGTTAGACTGCTAGCTGTCCCTTTTCAGTCAATCGAGCGTGCGAGCTAATCACGAAAGCCCTCTCCGTTCGAATTACTTTCGCTCGCTCACCGTTCGGATCGTCGATCGCGTATTTGCTGTCCCGCTCGACTATCCAGGAGAGGGACTGCTAGCAGGCTATACCGGGGGGGGGGGGGAATTTCAGTTTACACGTTTATCCTCTGTTTCTGCACGTGCTCTGTTTGTGTTTTTAAAAGATGCTTCAGAGAAATTGTTTCACGATATTCAATTCAGTTGATTATTTTGTTACATCTCTTTTACATTTTTATGTTGGCCAGTAGACTTAGTGTTTTAACTCCAGTCCTGGATCAGAAGTCTAGCATGCTCCAGAAATCCAGATAGTGGGAAGCGAAGGATAGGCGGCACGCAAAAGGAAAAATATCGCGAGTGCTGCTGGAGGGGAAAAGGCCAAAAAGAGAGCGAGGCGAGGGATCTTCACCCCCTCTCCCCAGTCTCCCCTCGTTTTCCACGCTCGTTCGCTCGCCGGATTTTTAGCTGCTTCCCGGCCCCACAATCTTAACGTCTGGAACAGCGCAGACTGAGGCGCAGAAACCCCTGGATATCCAGCGATTGGAAGTCGTGTTTATTTTCTGTAGAAACACGAAAAACGCAAGTGACACACTCAAACACCGACCCCGCGGTCTGGCCAGTACGTTACGCATGCAGCCATATCACCCGGGCAGTGGCAGCCATTGACAGCTTTTTTTGGTCCTTGTTAGGACTCATCAGCATGGCATGGCCGTCGGACCCCTACACGACCCGAAAGTCGTTTTTAGGTGCCCTTTACCGCCAAGGCGGATGCAAGCATCCCTTTAAGCGCCAGCTCCACACAACACATGTGGTAGCTGTTGGCTGGGGATAGCACGGCCATCCTCCCACGGCATGCGTATGGGGAGGTGGATCAGCATTTTTGCCGATCGATGTGCCAGTAAATTTTAAGTAGAAACACGAAAAAAGCAAATGACACACTCAAACGCCAACTCCGCGGTCTGGCCAGTACCTTACGCAGTTCCTTACGCAGTACTTCTCTGGCAAATCTAAACTGTTGTTCGAACCAAACGAAGACAATTAATCATGTTTTACGCGACAAAACACGCCAGGATTTTCGGATCAATTTGACAGCCTTGTCCAGGTTTCTACGCCCTCCCTTTTTAAAAGTAGAGAAGGCCCCGGGAACGAGGTTGCAGGAGTCCTGGGGTGCCCGTGAAAGCCCACCCCCCTCCCTCCCCCCTCCCTTTGTGACATAATTTTACTAAAACACAGCGCGGTTCGCGCGGATGTCGACATGACAATCTGGTACATGTAAGTACCCTGGGTATGACACAGTGTGACCCCCCCCCCCCCCCCCCCCCCCTTCCCTTTGAAAAATCCTAGCTACGCCCCTAGGTTGAAGAGCAAATGTATGGACCTGGTCCTGGTCGACCTGGTTACTACCAAGACTCGAAACATCTGTCCACGATTGCATTTTGGCTTTCAGTTTGGGCTCTATCATGTCTTTGTCGCGTTAAATGTTCTACGTAGTATCAGCCTTGCTTACTTTATTTGTTTTACTATTTTTGGCTTAATTGATCTTCTCTAGATCAGTGCGTACACCAGCAGCATTTTCGTTCGTGGTTCTTTGCTTCTTATTCTATTGTAATACTGAACGAACTTACAATATCTTACAATCAGTCAGGGAATCGAGTTTAACATTGTAAAATATGTTACTGTTTTTATAAATCAAAGGCTCCTATGAGCCGAACTCGCGTGAATACAAAACACCTTGCTCCCTTATCTTATGCGTTTTGCTCCACCGACCTCCCACCCCCTGCGTCCAACTTCCCACCCTACCCTTCCTCCGACGCCTACGGTGCTTCGCGTATATTCGCGAGCAGTAAGAAATGACGATGGAGAACATAAAAGGTTCGGATGACGCAATAAAAAAAATGGCATTAAGTTTCTAACCCCACTAGCCTACTTAAAAATTATTCATACCTGAACCTCGATGTGATTTCTTTTGTTTTATTCCCCTAAGCCTCGGAGCCAAGTATGAATTTTAATATATCGGAATTGGTCTATTGGGCTAGTGTGTCGACATATTTCCACCATCACGCCCATACGAGGAGAGAGGCCCTCGTCACATGTCACAAATTCACTTTGCTACGGATTTTTCCCTTTACATTGCTTACTAATTCATAATACAAACCTTAATTATTGTTAGCTATTTTCGCGATTGTAAAAAAAAACCGTGAAATTAAAGACCCGCGAAAATAAGTTATCGCAAAAAAAAATAATAACACGGTACGATTTTCTTTCGCCGAATCGCGAAAGTTTAAATCTGGCAAAATTTCCCTCTTCGTTTTCGCGAAATTACGTGACTTCAACATATTTCATTTCAATTCAGTCATAAGCACTCAATCATGCAAGTATTGACATAAATCTGATGTTTCTTTTTTTCTGTCGACACTGTTTGTACAAGATCACGTTCTTGCGATCAAAACAAAGACTCGAGAAGACTCTGTTAAAATTAATTGACTTTGTACTGGATACTGTTTATAATGCATGTTTGCTCGGCAGTGCACTCTTGCAATAAGTCTATTCTCTGACTAGACTTGCCACAAGTCGACTGCGAAGCCCCCGAGAGCGCGACGAAGTCGCGAAAAGCGAGCGACGAAGTTCTCCGCCCGACCATCCAAAACGAGAAAACGAAAAACGGACTTTGAGAAAGTCTATTCTCTGGTACAAAGACAGTCTAGATCTATCAACATCTTTCCGCAAATCACACTGTGCCCCGCACTCAAATGACAGGCCGAGAGGAGACACTATTACGCACGAATTCACAACTGAACTCAAGCAAAACATAAACAGTGCCAATTAACACGGTTGGCGTTTATTGGTCGACAGTTATTGTTTGCTTAACAATACGTGTTTTGAACCTTATATTTTCTTTACGTAAACCAATTAACACAAGTGAATTAAACACAATGTTCAAAGTCAAGTTTAAGTTATTGAAAACTGAAATTTCGTCAACAAATTTCAATACAAGAAGGAAATTAAACTTAGATGTTTATCTAGGTTTTTCCGTTGAAACCATTCACAGATAAGTTTTGGCTACGTCTAACGGTTCCGTTGCAAACTGCAGGGGTCGAGAGTTTCTGTTGAGTTTTGGCACGTACTTATTTATATTTTACAATAATTTACAACTCTGCCAGCATAGTCAAGTTTTTTTTTAGAGGAAGTCAATTATAAGTCGAGAGATCAACAAGTAGCTATCACTAGCTACTAAAAACGTTTTGCGGTCAAAAGAAGCGATTTAATTAAAAACGGCCTTTTTTCTATTCTTTTTATAGCAAACGTTAAAACAATGTGATAAGGAATATATTCACCAATCCCACGAAAGTATTCTAACAATGGAATTGCTTCTAACGAATGCCGAGGGTCAAGGGTGCGTTAAACTGCCAATGCTAATTTAGTATATTATGCTATAACTGCAAGCTTAGAGACAGTATACGTGCGTCTAGAAACCATTTTACTGGATGATTTGTAAACGTGCCAGAATTTAAAGTGACGTTAATACACCGCGATGTTTATAGTTTGTCATATACGCAGTGAGACTCTCAGCCGAAACGTTAAACCGCCGCTGATGTGAAGACAATCTGAGGAACAGAAAATGCCAAACAATCTTGATCTTAAAGTGTTGAGCTCGATTCACGAAAATATGCTTCAACGCCACATTCCGTCGGGCTTACTCCAGTTCAGTTCTTCAAATCCAGTTGAATTTTTAGCGGCTGTCAACGGTTTCCACGATAATTCTTCTTCTGAGCTCTCCGAAAAAATGGCCAAGACTTTGATGGTCCAGAATGGTGTGCTGGAAACCAAAGCGACTCTTTGTACATCTGTGGCTAATGAGATTCCTTGTGATGATAACACAACGAAAGACACTCATATCTACGGGAATAACTTTCCCGAAAAGGCTGTTCGCAAAACGCAGGACAAGACAGCGAGGAGTGTCAATTCCTGGAAGGACATTGAGATAAACAGTTGTTTGAAAGTTCACTCCAGTTTACCCCAAACAACGCCATTAGTGGAATTGAAAAACCACTTAAACGCACAACATGGAGTTTTTGAGATGCATAACATTTCTATTGTCCATGACAAATGTGATACAGGTGTGAACGGTACAGAATGGCCACAAACTGCGAGCGAAGCCAAAATATTATCCCACGACAACGATAAACCGCCACTGTTCAAATTATTGTTCAGTACTGGACAAAAAGGCGAAGGATTCAGCGAGTTTGACGAGCCTGTTGGAGTAACTTTCCATCCAGACGGAGAGATTATTGTGGCAGACTACAACAATGATAGATTACAAGTGTTGTCTAGCGAAGGAGAAATAGTTCGGGTTCATGATCATTACTCGAGAGAGAGCGGAAAGCAGTTTGCATTTATCTCCCCGGCTGGGATCGCGTGCGATCGAGATGGGAACATGGTAGTGGTTGAAAAAGCCAGAAACCGCGTGGTCGCTCTCTCTCCAGGTGGCACAATTTTACACGCTTTTGGTCGACATGGAAAAGAACAGGGCCAATTCAGAGGCCCCCACGGGGTATCTGTGGACGCTCATAGCCGTATTATTGTAACGGACACCATGAACTCGCGTATTCAAGTTTTTGACCAAGAGGGAAACTTCCTCTTCATGTTTGGAAACAAAGGTCCAAGAAAACTAAACTACCCTTGCTATACAATCTACCATGAAGGTCGCTTCTACGTGGCTGACACAGACAATGACTGCGTAAAAGCTTTTGATACCCGTGGTACGTTTGTGAGGAAGTTTGGAGACGGTTTTAGCGCCCCATCCGGAATCGCAGTTTACAAGGACAAGTATCTGCTTGTTTGCGACTACAGTAACGACTGTGTGAAAGTCTTCTCATTCAGTGGAAGAATGCTGAACAAAATTGGCACCGCTGGGGAGGGGTATGGCGAGTTTTTTGGCCCGGAAGCCATAGCAGTGAGCCCAGAAGGAAATATTGTCGTCAGTGATAAACTAAACTGTAGGCTCCAAATATTTGGTTTAGTTTATTAAGACTGTTATCCACAAGACCAGAAGCTTCTGGTGAAAGACATATCTATATTTATTTTGACACTGATTTATTAGACATCAGATCGCCCCTAGATGTATATGATAGAATGACAGACGAGTCCGACCTTTTCTATTGGCGCTTGTGTATATAAAGGTATAATTACTGATGTTAAGTACTTTTCCATGCGTTGTCTTTTCATAATGTAACTGAGAAAAGAGTAGAAATTCAAAATAGTTTGCTGATTGTATGGCGCTGTAAACTTGCATCGGCAAAAGTAATCCTAAGTTATATTGATAAGTCACCTTGAAGTCAGATCAGCTTTTTGCATTAGCATGCTTCAGACCAGCTTGGATCATGTCCTAACCCAAGCAACCGCCGTTTTTATTTGTAAGAATTACACTTGGCGAATTTTCCTATTTTAAAAGTCTTCTAAGTGTTTTCACTACTGAATTTATCCCGCGATCTGCACCACTTTAGTAACTTTAGGACAATATGGTTTCTCTTGCAGCTAGCGTTTATTTGATTCATTTCAGCGTTATAGGTTATGTTGGAGACAAATTTACCAAGAATCGCGAAAATACTGAAATAAGAACAACTAGAAACTCAGTTTCACACTTTACGAGAAATGACATCGGTAGGTCCAAGGAAACTCGAAGACATGCGTGAAATCATATTCTCTGTTACGAAATATTTGTCAGGAAAACGTGGCAGCAGTTGAAAATGATTGAATGCTTCAAATACACCTTAATCCTGCTTGAAAGAACGTTAAATCCACCTCATCCTTCTTGAAAGACCGTTAAATCCGCCTCATTCTTCTTGAAGTTTAATTAATCTAGAGATGTAGTAGACTTAGTAGATGTAATGGACTTGGAGATGTAGACATAGCACTTTTTAGGTAAATAAAGAATGGTTATTTTGCGGCATACGAGGAGCACTCAACCATGAAATATAAGCAATGGACTAGAAAGTCGTTCAGTTTCTGTTTTCAGTATCGCACCTTAGGAATCGTTTCGGTGAAAAAGCATTTCTGAAGGTCTTAGACATCTTAAAAATTCGTATTTAACTAGACTACAATCGAGTTTTCTTTAGAAAATGTCGCCTCAAATATTCGTAACATTTGTTTTCGGACGGATAAAAAGTGTTGTTTTGGGTACGAAATAGGGTTAGGATTTTCGAAAAGGAGAAAACAGCTATTGTAGTAAATTCTTAGGGTAAGATTCCAGATTCCATTCCCTAAAATTATCTGTCGCTGAAATATTCAGTCAAGGGAACTGAAAAGGTTAACTGTATTAGCTTTCATATAGTTTCCTTTTAAGGCACTAAAATGATCGATATGAAAAAAAAAATAATAACAGTATAACGCCATTCCCAGAATTTTCCTAAACCATTTCTCGTTGGGTGCCCTGACTGTTGGATGAGCTGAATATTTTTAAATTCGACAAAAAAATCTTATGGAAGAGAATCTTATTTCCCAAAATTACAAATTGTTGTTCAGTTCACAGTGCCTTTCGAAAAATACTAGCTTGCGGCTTTTTAGAATAAGAAGGAGATTTTCATTCCGACAAATCCAACAAAATCCGAACACAAAACCAGAACTAGTCTTTCAACTCAAAATCTCTGCTCGTAACAACATGGCAGAAAAAAAAAACAACCAACGAGCGTTCTTCGCGCGAAGGCGGGAAAACGTTTTCTAAGCTTCTAAAGACACCAGTTTCAAGAAATATTGGTTCCTCTCTTACGAATGATACACAAGCATTCGCTCAAGCATATAGAAAATCGTATGGGAAGCGACGAAAGCACAATTAAGCCTGCTTAACGAGCGTGAACCGACGAAGACACGAGCCGGTACTAAACGAGCGTGCTTCGCGCGAAGGCGGGAAAGCGTTTTCTAAGTCTCTCAACACAAATTTATGGGTTGACCTTAGCACTATATTTTACACACACAGTTAATTCTCTGATTTCTTGTTTGTATCACCAGTGTTACGTGGCTCAACATTTATTTTGTATCCTTCACATTCTCATTGCCACGAATTGCCATCTTATTACCCACGATCTGCTCCGTACGGTCTCGTGGCTCAAGCGGTAGAGCAACGGAAGATCTAATCCGGAGGTCGTGGGTTCGAATCCCACCGAGGTCAAAGATTTTTCTTTCCCTCGTGTGGTCCCTAACGCTCAGTGCAGGGAAATTTATGGGTTGACCTTAGCACTATAATTTACACACAGAGTTAATTATCTGATTCCTTGTTTGTATCACCAGTGCTACGTGGCTCAACATTTATTTGGCATCAAGAACTGTTGGTTCCTCTCCCGGCCTGCGATATCCACAAGCATAAGCATAATCATCATAAGGGTACCATCGAAAGCACAATAAAAAAAGAGGTGTCTGTATTATAGAGGTAGGGATTGTATGCATTTTGATATCTTACTGAGGACCACGAGAATTGTCCGTAAAAGAGAGGTTTCCGTATTATAGAAATGGCTGTAAGAAGAGTTCGACTGTATTGGAATACGGCATAGCACTGACAAACTCAGTTCTGCGTATGAGTGATATTAGCTTGTTAAATGACGTTCTCGTATCCAGATCAGAGACTTCGTTTCTTTTGGTCACGTGGTCGGCAAAACGAAGGGCTCTGGATATCGTAAAATTTCGGACATCCGGTAGCACATGAGCAGTAGTTACAGCTTGTACTGCTAATGCTCAAAACGATTCCCAGGCCAATCTCTTCCCCAGAGAACAAAATAAAAAATCTACTTGTGATACCAAAGTCAAATCTTGAGTTTTACGGAGACAGATCTTTTCAAGTTGCTGCTCCCAGACTATTGGAACGCGCCACTTGATAACATTAGATTAATCCAATCCCTTAATGATTTTAAGATCAAAATAAAAACACTACTTTTAGAGAAGCTTTTGATTTAGGTTAAGAATATACACGATTTTATACTGAAGTTATATATTTTTAGAATTATACTAGTTTTTACTATTTTTAGCAAGACAAATCTGTTTTATTTTGAGAATTAGGATGATTTTCTCACTTTTACAAGACAATTACACTTTATTATAAGAATTGGGTTGATTCTTTTAATTTTTTGATTTATATGTATACATTGTAAAGCGCCATTGAGCTTTAGTGATGGACGCTATAGAAATTCATGTATTATTATTATTATTATTATTATTATTATTATTATTATTATTATTATTATTACGTACCGGAGGCAGAATACAGTGCGCAGTAGCTTGTAATTTTAATTTCGGTGCGCATTCGTTTTGTTATCAGCCAATGAAAGAATTAGAATATTTACTGGTGACCAGAGCCCCTCGTTCGGAGAAAAAAACGAGCGACTCTGGGGACGAGAATGATTAAATAGTACTGTCAATAAATATAATATTACGGATGGTATGGTGATTTTCAAAGCATTGTATTGTATTGTTTTATTTGATTGTCACAATATTGGCAATCTTGTAAGGCTTATTACAAACAAACTGACAATAAAAACTAGTCAAACTAATGCTGCTTATCCAACTTACACGAAAAAGGATCTCGCTTTTTGTTCAACATGAAGATACAGCATACCATAAACTGGATCCAGTAATTTAATAATCCGGCGGCTTTATGAACAAATAGGTTAATTAATTTCAAGAGCACGCCTTTTTGGCAAGATGTCAGAGCAAAACGACACATGAAAACATCTTAAAATTTTGATAATCCATTTGTCTAATTACCCATTTTCCGTTGAAGTCACAAAATCATGCCACTTACAAATTGCATCAGAATGCAACAAAGAAATAGAAAACTTTGAAATTTTCTACATGTTATTTTCACCGTATGAGCCGCTAAATGAGAAAGACTAAAGGTGGATTTCCACTGTCGCGTAATTTTTACGTGCGTAAATAAAAATAAGAGAGGATGTATGAACAGCTCGCGTAAACTTTTACGCAAGCTGTTCATACATCGTCTCTTATAATATTTACGCACGTAAAAATTACGCGACAGTGGAAATCCACCCTAAGGCTTAAGTATTTGTTTGCAAGCCAACTTTGAATTTTTTCCGCCAGTTTATAAACTTTGTATTAGTACTTGGATCATTTTCAATCTTGTCTTTCACCCCTTGCATGTGCACCACCGTTTGCATAGTTAAATAGTGATCGGGGGCTTGGAGAGACAGCCTTCGATTAGCTTGCATGGAAATATGCGCCTCATTAAAAGCCATCTTCGCTGCCCTAGCTGCAGATGTGTACTTGAGTTTGGCAAGTTCTTTCCAACGAGACTCACGCCCACCAGGCATTTGCTTGCTAGGGTTTTTTGCACGCCGCGTGGTTGAGGGGGCATGCTGGGTTGTTGTGGGCGGGTAATGTGTCTCCGCTTTTATATCCTCTGGTTGACGTTCTGGTGGTTTAAGTAGTAAGTTAACCTTGGAATCTGCTATGGAACCGCGCCTGTTTGTCGTGGTTTTTGGATCAAACTTGATGACGTCAGAGACCAACGAGGCCTTCCTTTCCTTAGGAACGTTTTTCTTTTCCTTCGGTGGCGTCACTGTTTGTATTATGTCCGTGACAAGAGTACTTCTTCGCCTAGTTTTATGTCTGTTATAAGACTCTATAGGAGGCAACTCCTGCTTCTCTTCTTCAATCTTGTGTAGAGACTTTGTTTGGATTTCCTTTTTAGCTAGGCTCCGCAGCAGGTCATCGCGTAGATTCATTCCATAGCCTTTGTCGTGTATCTCGAAACCGGAAATCGTGTGGCGTCGTCCCGGATCTAGCTTCTGTTTGAGTAGGTAGGAATTTGCTGTGAACGTGAAGCACGTGACCACCTTGGGTTTTTGGCCGATTTTAGGATGAACTTGTTTGACGTCGACTGGGTACGATTCCTCTTCTGAGAAACAGAAAGAGAAGATAACAAGATATGTGATATGTCACCGGCGTAAAGTTAACCCGTAGACCGCGAGTTTTCGGAGATTTCTCTAGCCTCGCGTGCTTTTCTCCATCCGGATCACCAAAAACTCGTACGCCTGCCACGTATGTAGTTTAACACTGACCAAAACGGTAAGAAAGTATTAAGAGCACTTCCCATCTGTTTTTGCATAAAATCGAAGAAGTGGTGCTCGAATTTATATTTTCACTCATTTACAATTTATGATTGTAATGCGCGTTTGAATATATCATAAAGTCTCACTTTCAAATCTTGTTTCAACAAGTGGAAAGAAACTTTAAGTGTACAAAACAATTGGATATGAATATCGCTCATTTTTTCGTTAAATTCCCGCGCGCCGCCATTTTGAATTTTATGACGTCATGTGGTTGCCGCTATTGTTGAGAATTGACGTTCTTTTGTATGCAACAAGCCACATTTATTTAAAGTCTGTCCCCATTGAATATGATGACATAAAAATTCAAAATGGCAACGCGCAGGAAATTTCAAAGCGAAAATAGGCGATAATCGTATCCTGTCGAGTCTAACACTGAAATTAAAAATTATTGCATGCTTTTCGGAGAAATTTGAAATAAGCCGGTAAGTTCCAACAATTCAACGTCAATTTCTTTCAAGAAATGAGGGTTCCCTTTAAAGAAATAAACAGTCGTTTCTTGATTTAGTAAATTTTCAATTTATGCTTACCAAATTCATCTGTCTCTTGCGGGGCACATTCCGAAGGCTTACGTAAGTGGACCGGCTTAAGATGTTCATCTAGATAACACAGATCAGGATGATTCTTGAGAGCCTTCATGCACCAGGCACTTCGAAATACCTGCTCTGCCGAGAACCGCTCGTTTTGGTTCACATTTAGCATACTTCGAACCAATTCACGACACTCTGTATAAGTAAAAAGGACAATGAGGGTGGCAGGGGCGTAGCTAGGATTTTTCAAAGTGGGGGTCATACTGTGTTACACCTAAGGTACTTACCAGATTGTCATGTCGACACCCATTAAACCCAGAGACAACGCTTGAGTCGTGTAACGTGGTTATTAAATCACATGACCATTCAAATGAAAGATATTGAGCAGTACTTTCCTGTGGTGCTGTTTATTATGCTGTACAGGGTGGTTCTAACTTTTGAGTCTGTGGATGAAATCCTAAAGTGTGTCCATTCAAATGAAAGCTATTAAGCAATACTTTCCTGTGGTGCTGTTTATTATGCTGTACAAGGTGGTTCTAACTTTTGAGTCTGTGGATGAAATCCTAAAGTGTGACCATTCAAATGAAAGCTATTGAGCACTACTTTCCTGTGGTACTGTTTATTATGCTGTACAAGGTGGTTCTAACTTTTGAGTCTGTGGATGAAATCCTAAAGTGTGACCATTCAAATGAAAGCTATTGAGCAGTACTTTCCTGTGGTGCTGTTTATTATGCTGTACAGGGTGGTTCTAACTTTTGAGTCTGTGGATGAAATCCTAAAGTGTGACCATTCAAATGAAAGATATTGAGCAGTACTTTCCTGTGGTACTGTTTATTATGCTGTACAAGGTGGTTCTAACTTTTGAGTCTGTGGATGAAATCCTAAAGTGTGACCATTCAAATGAAAGATATTGAGCAGTACTTTCCTGTGGTGCTGTTTATTATGCTGTACAAGGTGGTTCTAACTTTTGAGTCTGTGGATGAAATCCTAAAGTGTGACCATTCAAATGAAAGCTATTGAGCACTACTTTCCTGTGGTACTGTTTATTATGCTGTACAAGGTGGTTCTAACTTTTGAGTCTGTGGATGAAATCCTAAAGTGTGACCATTCAAATGAAAGATATTGAGCAGCACTTTCCTGTGGTACTGTTTATTATGCTGTACAAGGTGGTTCTAACTTTTGAGTCTGTGGATGAAATCCTAAAGTGTGACCATTCAAATGAAAGATATTGAGCAGTACTTTCCTGTGGTGCTGTTTATTATGCTGTACAAGGTGGTTCTAACTTTTGAGTCTGTGGATGAAATCCTAAAGTGTGACCATTCAAATGAAAGATATTGAGCAGTACTTTCCTGTGGTACTGTTTATTATGCTGTACAAGGTGGTTCTAACTTTTGAGTCTGTGGATGAAATCCTAAAGTGTGACCATTCAAATGAAAGCTATTGAGCAGTACATTCCTGTGGTACTGTTTATTATGCTGTACAGGGTGGTTCTAACTTTTGAGTCTATGGATGAAATCCTAAAGTGTGACCATTCAAATGAAAGCTACTGAGCAATACTTTCCTGTGGTACTGTTTATTGTGCTGTACAGGGTGGTTCTAACTTTTGAGTCTATGGATGAAATCCTAAAGTGTGACCATTCAAATGAAAGCTACTGAGCAATACTTTCCTGTGGTACTGTTTATTGTGCTGTACAGGGTGGTTCTAACTTTTGAGTCTGTGGATGAAATCCTAAAGTGTGTCCATTCAAATGAAAGCTATTAAGCAATACTTTCCTGTGGTACTGTTTATTGTGCTGTACAGGGTGGTTCTAATTTTTGAGTCTGTAGATGAAATCCTAAAGTGTGACCATTCAAATGAAAGCTATTAAGCAATACTTTCCTGTGGTACTGTTTATTGTGCTGTACAGGGTGGTTCTAACTTTTGAGTCTGTGGATGAAATCCTAAAGTGTGACCATTCAAATGAAAGCTATTGAGAAGTACTTTCCTGTGGTGCTGTTTATTATGCTGTACACGGTGGTTCTAACTTTTGAGTCTGTGGATAAAATCCTAAAGTGTCACCATTCTAATGAATGCTATTAAGCAGTACTTTCATGTGATGTTGTTTATTGTGCTGTATAAACGCAGGTGGACGGAATTGTTTTCATTTTCTTGTGGCGCTGTTTTTTATCACCCGAAAATAAGAATTGGATTGTAATTGGTTTACTTTTTCTGTTTCGAACTTGAGTAACTGAATTATGTCTTCCAAATGTTGAGCCATTAATATACCTTTACTGACTCTTTTCGAGAACTTGATCTTGTGTTGAACTTCCTCTTTCACTAAGGCTCGCATATCCTCGTCGCTAAATGGAAGTCTCGCGCACGCCATAGCATACAATACTACCCCCATGCTCCACACGTCCGCTTTCTTGCCGTCGTATGGCTCTCCTCTGAGGATCTGGGGACAACAGTAGGCATATGAACCACAGAAGGTTTCCAAGAGACGATTCTTGATCGTACTGATTGCGAATCCAAAATCTAAAGGATAAAAACAGCATACTTAAAAAAATCATTTCCGCCTGGTATTTTCAAAAATTCTGTAATATAAATTTAATGTATTAACTTTTAAAGACAAAACCGTTATAAACCCTAACTAAGGAAGTTTTTACACTTTTGCTCCTAGAGTACTGCGAGAAAAACCTTTGAAACCTAGGGTGCATTTGATGTGACTGATGATCACTTGAATTTTGGTTTTATAGCTTATTCTAGCATTTCAACTTAGTGTAGTGGTTAGCGCGCTGGACTTCAGATCCGACGGTCGGTAGTTCGAGGCCTCGTTTTTTGTTTGCTCCACATTGTCTCTCTCCACCCAGGTGTATAAATATGAAAAACTGAATGCAAGGCTGGTACTACGGCAAAGGGCAGATTTATTAAACAGCCAATATTTTGACTAATAGAACTATAGCCTTCCTCAGGGCCAGGGCTATACTGAAAGAAAACATTGTAACGGCTCCTAAAATTTGAAAAATACATGGTTATAAATGATTGGTTAGTACATGGCATGTAGACAGCGCACTTGTAATGAATGATACAGGACAATGGTCATCCTTGGTGATCTGTAGCGAGAAGCGATTGACGTTACCGTTGGATACTCGTCGGTAACTTTGATCAGTGAAGTGGGAGAAGCCGATGATTTTCCTCCAAGCACTGGTATAAATGGGTACTGGCGACAAAATGTTTGGGTAACCCTTAGTTGCTTCATGCTACAGAAACAGGGTTAAGCCGTGGCCGAGTGGGTATCCTGTGGCTCTTGTGCAAATGGTAAAAAATATTTTACTCGGACAGGACCCACCGTTTCACAAAAAGACTGGTGGTCTTTTTATCTACTTCCCTCTCCCACGTAAACAGATGGTCCCAGTTTTTCAAAAGGTGGATAGCGCTATCCACTGGATAAATCACTATCCAGTTTATAGGCATTAGCAAAACCAATTGTGTTATGCACTCGATAGTGATTTATCCGATGGATAGCGCTTTCCACCTTTTAAACAACCGGGGCCTGGTGTCTTGTTGGTATAGCCCCCGCTATATCAGTAGTAGAAACGGAGGAAAAGATTTAAACATTCCTGTGTCGTCTTACCCGCAATGCAAGCTTCAAGCACACAGAATATTAAAGTCTCATCTCAAACTTTTATGCCAATAAATGTTGTCCATTAGGCTCATCACTACAGGTAGGTGGTATCTTGCATAGCCCCCCAACCCCTACACAAGGTGGATCCTTGTCGATTATACTTTTTATCACCACTTCCCTTGGCGTAGTTGCTGTTTTTATTTACCTGTTACTTTCAACTTTCCTTCACCATCAAGCAAGATATTCTCACATTTCAGATCCCTGTGTACCACCTGCTCTTTGTGGCAGTACGCCATGGCAGCGGCAAGTTGACAAAACAATATGCGCACCTCATCCTCGCTCAGCATGGGTTTGTTGTTGATATATTCCAGTAAATCACCTTTGGAAGCTAACTGTAGGATGATGTAGACTTTGGTTGAAGTTTCGACTACTTCGTGAAGTTTGATCTGTGTGAATAAAACATACAGAGCGGTGCGAGTTTTAAAATAAGAATGTGTGACTATTCTGGTCAGTCGCAGATCGTATGTCTTCATGTTCTAGGCACCGAAACTATCAATACTGAGCAAAGTCAGTCAATTTCACGTGCCCGCTTATACGAATATTTCGACGTAACTTTAAAAATAAATCTTCGTTGCAAAAATCAAGTCGCGTTGTCAGTGTGCGCTCACACGAAGGCAGAAAATAGTCGTTAAAACTTCGATTAATTAAAGAAATGTGTACAGCGTGAGTATACATCGAGTTATGGAAGCACGCGGGAAGTGCTTAAGGTTACAGTGTACCTTCGGGGGTGTCTCCAGTATAACAGCTCTAGCGTCTTAAGATTACACTTAATATACCTAAACCCCGATATCAAATTAAAGCTTATAGAGCTGGCTATCTAAATATGGAAACTATTTGGTAATAAAATGAATTGTCGAATTTTTTACGACGTCGAAATTCGAACGTCCGAATTAGCTTTAAGGTGGCTGAACACAGTTTGCGCGCGCTCTTCAATTTCAGCTGCTTACGCGAGTCAGCGCGCGCAGAGTTTTGAGAAAAACAAACGTGGCGCCTGTTCAGCGATCATTTTATTTTGCTCAGCGTGGATCGCGAAAGTGTTGTTTTTCGTCTAAAAATCAAACAATTTTTTGTTCGTAAAAATGTTTGTTGAATCAATAGATAATTTATAGAACCATTGAAGAAATACACTGTATTTTTGGTCGTTTTTGTCTTTGGATCGAGAACCCAGTCAAATGCAACGCATGCGCAGTTGACCAAAAAATTGTGACTCGATGTTTTAGCCACTTTTCTCGGAAACGTGCTGATTTCTACGAAACTACTCATTAGAATTTCACAAAATTTGGCACAATAATAGTTCCGAATATGCCGAACTCACCTGCCATCAAAAATTTGAAATCTGACAGAGGAGATTTTTACAAAACGCAAACATATTAAACCACAAATTACGGATGATCCCTCTGTCAAAATTACATGAGACCAGTGTTAACATGCGAATATTTTTACGAGTTTACTGGAGACAAATGATGGACAAAATCTAATGACTAGATTTTCTGAAAATAAAAGAAACCAAATATTGCAGGCTGATTTTCAATCCACCGTGTTGCTATGGCAACACCCTAAACGCTCAACAAAAATATCAAATTATATAGCTTGTTGCTTAATCGTATGCCTCGCCAATTTTGGGCGCCCAGACTTTAGTGGTTTTAAAATGACAATGAATGACGCATAGGTACAGTGAAACTGTGTTCAGCCACCTTAAAACGCTACAACTCAAAGCGATTATTGTATTTTGCTGATTTGATTTGTTCTCGGATTTCCGGACACGAAGCGCTAAAAAAATGTGTCGGCGATTTCCCATATTCAATTGCAGTGAAAAGTTACAGAATATTTTCGAAAAAGGGAGAAAACAAATTGGAGTGATCGCACGGAAATGGCTCTTGACGAAAAAGTTTTCGGAAATAAGAAATTCGCCGATATGGTTTTGTTAATTATATGTTAGCCTAGCTTGTGTCCAAATTTGAGGAAAATCGAACAAATTTCCTTTGAGTTGTAGCTTTTTAAAGTGTCCCCTACAAGCGAAAAATTAACTTTGAGAAAACAGCGCTTAAAAAAACATATCGCTTCATAAACAAACTCCGCCCACAAAAGTTATACCGTTATTTCTCCGTCAATTTTCACTGTCTTTCGATATTTTTTTTTTTTGAATGAAAGTTCATTCTGTAAACTTTATTTTGACGCCAAAAAAAAATTTCCATAAATTTTCGATCTGAAGGTACACTGTAACCTTAAGTACAAAAGAAAGGTAAGAGTCGCCGAGAGCGCCTCTAACTTCTTGGGTGCTTAGCAAACCTTCCAAGTGCACACATAACTCGATGTACACACAGCTGCGACGTTTACCATTTCTGTTATAACATATTATGAAGACAATATATCAAAATTGCCGGCGAAACAATCTGAGTGACATGAGCGTGCTACCCACGAGCAAATGGATGGTGCGTATCAACCAATCATGAGCGCGCATTTTTCGTGCGGTACTTTTCGTAACAGAAAACACAGGATCGTTGCGCCACTTTTGCAATAGTGGCTGCACGTCTCGTCACCTGCGCAAGCGCAAGGTCATTCATAAAGTCATTAACCACTGAAGTACATTAATTTATAAAGGTTATAGAGCGGTTTTCAATTGAACTCATATCACGTACATATAGCCGGCGCCAAGCACGGAAAACGTGTGCGATCAAGTCACAATAAACTGTTGGGTTTACTTCTGATTGGTTGAGAAAGTGACGCGAGATTTTGTATCCAATCACAAAGCGTGACACTTAAATGAACACAACACCGCTCTATTAAACATCTCACTTAATAATTCAAGTTACCGTAAATATAAAATTTGGAATGAAAAATGAATAACTAAATTTATGAATGCGATGGTTTCTCTTTGGTGATAATCTTTTGGTTAAATTTCGCATGTTACTCACCACGTTGGGGTGGTTCAACCGATGCATCAAATGAACTTCACGAGGCAGAAACTTTTTAAGAAAATCTTTAGGCGCTCTCCTCTTGTTGATAACTTTGATAGCTACTTGGCAGTTGTGCTTTTTGGAATCAGCCAGTTTGACTTTGGCATAAGCTCCTTCTCCGAGAGTTTTTATCAAAGTATAGCCATGTTTTTCTATGGCGGAAATCTGTGGCTCCTTTCTTGGGACCCATGAGTCGTTTTTCTTCACAAGACTGATGTTAGATTTTAACATCACGGTGGTTTAGTCAATTTCATCAAAAGTCAGGTATTTTCTTCTTGCTACATTGCCGTTTTAAGTCATGTAACCATGTTTCTGAAGGGGCGAATCTTTTAGTTATGTAAAACCGCGCGCATCTTAATTCGAACAGTACACTGATTTTAATTATCAATATGATGTCATCAATTGCACTAATTAGTTGCCAACAGTTTGCCAACGCTGTTGATGTGACGTTCACACACGCCAACCTGAGTTTGACAACTCAGGCACCGCGGATGGGGAGGGGCTGACAAAAATGTTTTGAGGTCTCACGAGACTGGTTGCTTTTTCCTTAAAATATTGCAAGTGCTACCACGGATACTGACATAACTGGCCACGGTTGGGATGGGATAAATCCCAATCATACGATCCCAAAAATATATTTCGTCAAATTCTCTTGATACAGGTGAAGTCAAGGTTGCAGTGATAAAAAAGAATGCAATAAATATCGAATAAAATCGATCGACCAAATGTTTCTGTCTGCACTCTGCACGCGTACGTTTTTTTATGGACAACAAGCCAAAAATGACCATCAATTTACCGAACATTTCTGACAGAAACTGTCGTCTTAGAACGCTAGAAATGGAGTTTTAGAGCGTCAAGATTTCAAAATTTTCTGGAGGGGGGGGGGGGGGGGGGGGGGGGGATGAGATATGCCCTCAATCCCCTCTAAAGGCGCGCCTTTGGCGCTGCTCGCAAAATCCAACTTAACGGTTTGCCGTGTGAAGGCGCTTTTACATAGAATGCCTGTATTTAATCACGTAAATATAAATCTAGCTAAATCTAGTAACTGAGGAGGCCAAGTTCTATTAGCGTCTCAAATCTTTTCGTCCGCCTTTCGAATTCCGAGAGCTTGTCTGAAGTGAGTAAATATGAATTCAAATCAATATAGGACATTGGACAGTTTTCGAAAATATATAAGAAAGAAAGACCTAGCTACTTTGATTGAGGACGGGTGTGTTAATTCTAATATTTGCATTACTTAAAGTATGTAAATTGTAAACTTATTTTCGCGTAGTTAATTCATCTTTTTAATGACCTTGTGTATTGATCGATTATTTTATATCACGTTTTAATGTAAATATTTTAGACAGTGAAGAATTGTAAATTTTTAACTTATCTTAGCATAATTCATATTTATTTTTACTTTTTTTTAGTGTCCACAATTAGCTAGTAAGCTAAATACTTTGACACTTAAATAAGGTTTATTATTATTATTCATTTATTATATAAACGGTTAGGTGACTGACTTTGCGAAAAGCATCGTTGTTTCCTGCCGGCGTCCACTATGATATTTGCGGCAGTGAAAAATGCAACTATTGGTTGATTTAACTTCACAGTTTGCGTGTTATTGAACAGCACAGTAATACAGACGAATTAATTTTTACGCGTAGGGCGCAGACAATTTTTAATATTTAGTTCTACATTTTGTTGCGGCAACATGCTGCAGGTTTCAGAAGCTGATTAAAAAAACGTGCATCGTGTTGGCAACGCGAAAATTGAGCTTAAATTAAAATCGTCCGTGCACCCGTGTTGTCGTATTTATGTATTTCAATATTAATTCACTGGTCACTGATAAGTTGCGGAGTAACGAAAAAAGGCATGCGGTCGAAAAGGTCTGTTTTTATCGTTTTGTGTTTTCGTCCGCTCCCTTGTTTGCATTAGGCTCTATGATAGATACATGTACTGTATACAACTATCGGAGCATAATCATCCTTTTCTATTACATTTAGAGACCAATTTAGAATAAACAAGACGCTGTGGAAGCGTATACTTGGGCGTCGTTGTATTAGGCATATTGGAGAATAATTGTCTTGGGAATCTGCATGCACGTTATTTCACGGTTTGATGATAGGGAGTATTCGGATAGTGTGAGCAGTCTAACAAAGAAGCGCGTTAACCGTCAAAACAAGAAGACACAGTACACTTTAATAGCGTGCGAGATCGCACGTAAATTATTAAAGTAGCGTGTCAACTGTGTCAAAAGACGAGTACATGCTGAAAAATACAAATCGATGCCTACTTTGTACTTACCGTTGAAAAAAAGGCCGTATGTCAGAGTTTCCCGATGGTTGTTATTGGTTTTAGCTAAATCTTGTAACTAGCTGGTCTGTGTTTCTGACACTTTTGAAGTGAATGCAAATGTAGCCGCAAAGTGGCCTTTCGAAGCCATGATGTAATTGCCTGGTCCGGTCCCGAGATCAAAACAACTTTTCCAATTGAAAGTTTTGCTGGAAGTATTCCCGCCGTTATTATAATAAAGTTTGAATGAAACTTATAACTTTAATCAAAGTTAACGACAGAAGTGATAATTTAGGAGGAGAGAAACAAATTTAGCCCTTTGAAACATATTTTTGCAGTTGAGGTAAAAAATGTTGCAATTTGCATAATGTGAAAGTAATTTGAAACCTTTCCAGTAACGCATAACGCAGCTGTTTCATAAAACATCTCGCAATCAGTCACACGAAAATATATCCAGTTTTTATTCCTCTGTATCCGAAACACAGAAAAGAATATTAAATGAAAAAGTGATCGCTTTAAGGTTATTTTCGCCCGAGAAACATTCACTAGCGGAAGCAAAACTCGCAAGTAACGTCTCGCAAGACAACGCGTGCATTGTTTACATCTTCTCTCGGCGGTGAATTTTTGCACCCAAAGTTTCAGTTGGCTGTTCTGTTCCTTCAACTTCACGAAATAAAAATTAATGAAAGGCAAACAACCGAAAGAAGTGAAATTAATTGGGATTCCTACCACGCTTATATTTCTTCCTTCGCTGTCCCCTGTTCACTTGTTATTAAATAAGCGCTAGGTATGTATTCGTCTAAATTATCTTCTTCATGTTCGTTTGAACATGTTTTAGCGGGTTTCCGTCATGAAGGTATCGTAGAATTAATAGCGAGTGTCAAATACTTTCGCAGTGTCTTCTTGAGTAATTTCTTTACGCATATTGAATATGAAACTGTTAGATGCAACAGAGAAAACACGACTCGCACTTTGTGACGTTCGCCTCGCATCAACAAACAACAGGTGTACTCCACCGCGGTTAAACGAGAGAAATTTGCAAAAGTTAACCAAAGTACTTCAAAGTTAAGGTTGTCATTTTCACTGTTTATTAAAAGTTTCATATATTGACAATACACTTTCAACTCACTAAACGTTTTGAAAGTTTATTAAAAAAAGTTCTAAGCGTTTGAAAACTATGAACCGCAGAACTGTTGGCGCCATTTGCCAACACAATTGTGCTCAGGCACGAAGCGTTTTGATCAGTTTTCAACGATGGAAAAGAAGCTCGTTATTTTGAGCCGGAAAGATGAAAAGATAGTTACATAAACTAATTATTTTATACATCCTTGCCCACGTTTCCACTTAATACTAAATGAATCCCACCAAATAAAACGAAAAACGCCTCGGACGTGTGACCGCGGTGAAGGTTTGAACAATCCCGCCATCCCCAGAGTTGCGCAATACTGCACATTTGTCGACGACCAAACTGCATTTTAATACTTGGTCGCTCCGCCCAAGTAAAAAATTGACTTTCCTTTCGCGAGAATTGTAGAAACAGAACGCTACGTGAAGCGTTATGCGTGACGCGTGACTAATTTTCGCAAGTTTCATAATTTTTGAATGAGCGCTATGGTCCCTGGGTAAATTTAATGGTAGCCCGCGAAGTGTAATGTTTCGTAGCCTTTTACACCGTTCCCGTTCATCTTTTATCGTGTTTGGTGGTTTGGTGGAGAAAAGACTAAACGCCTTTGGAGTATTTTATCTTCGCACCGCTTCTGGCAAACTGAAAAGCATTGAAAATAAGGTAATTAGGGCTAAGATCTTCAGTTGCTTGCAATTTTTTTCTATACAGTCTGTACAGTATTAAAAGAACTGACAGTACAATAGCCCAAAGTGCCCAATGAACTGATCTGGGCTTATGGTTTTCAGGCCTCATAATGCAAATTGTGGGGCTACTCGAGTGACAGCCCTCTATGTCAAAATCCTCTGTCCGGGTACAAATTATGTTGGAATTCGAAATACCTACCCGGGTGACAGCCCTCTATTTCAAAATCTCCTGGTTAGCCCCCACCCTGTATTTTGAGGTGTGAAAACTGTAAGACCAGAGCCCCTATGGTGTTCTGGGGGCAAGGATATTTGGGTGCAATTATTTGAATAGACCCTTCCACGGTTTTTTCAACTTTTGATATTGGCCATGTAGCGAGAATCTAACAACACTGCTGGAAAGAGCACCTCAAAATTAGTAAAATAGCCAAGTTTGTGAGTCGTATCTTGTAAACCAAGAATCTTGCCCTCCAGCATACAAGCGTCTGTAAAATTTTCCGACTTCGCGAAGCTACAGTGTGATTTTACAAGATACAACTCACAAACTTGGCTATTTTACTAATTCCAGCAGTGTCGTTAGATTCTCGCTACATGGCCAATATCAAAAGTTGGAAAAAACCGTGGAAGGGTCTATTATGCTACAGAAACAGTTATCCTAGGGATGGGACTTTGATATTCATTAGTTCCCTGGGGATAGGGAATTTGACTTTGGCCTCCCTCAAAATCTAAAATCCTCTGGGTATACCCCCTCCCCAACCCTGGCATGGCATGGTACAACTTTGTCACATGCGACACTCTTACCCCTTGCTTAAGACATGCTTACAACACAAATTGCTTTGTATAAATCAACTCAAGTCACGTCGTAAGCATGGCGTAAGCATGTCACATGCAACAAAGTTATTGTGTAAATTGGCCCTAAGAGATAAAATTCTATAACCAAAATCACAACTATCTCCCCTAAGTAAAGCCAGTCATGATTTCTACTATAAAAAATACTTTTTAGTTTTGTTTCAAGGGTGGTAAAATGGTAAGAGAACTTGCCTCCCACCAATGTGGTTCGGGTTCAATTCCCTGACTCGTCATCATGTGTGGTTGGAGTTGGTTGTTGGTTCTCGTCCTGGCTATGAGGGTTTTTCTCGGCTGGTACTTCGGTTTTCCTCCCTCTACAAAAGCAAAAATTTCTAAATTTTAATTCAATCCGGAAGCAGTTGAACTGAGAGCTACTTTGTGAATTGTTTTTTAATTGTTTTTATACACAACACTCAATTAAAAACTACTTTATAAACTACTCAATTTTAGTGTTGCTTTTTGGTGCATGAAAAATACCGGTATGGTATTTCTAGTTTTACTTTATGTAATAAAGCCTCTTTTCTTAAACCTGTCATGTTCTTTTTGTTTAGGATAATGATGGGCAAAGTATACATTACAAAGGAAAGATTCCACTTGGTAAGACTTCTGCTGTTATTATTTTTTTCGTTTCCAATTGTTTGGTTTTCCTACATTTGGAAAGAGCCCCAGATGAATTTTTTTCTCTCAAACTTTGAGAAAAAAAAATTCATCTGGGGCTTTTTGACAAAGGAATGTTAGTGCAAGCATGTACATGTAGCAGAACTACCGGTAACAGTACTGTGTGTAGCTGTACTATGTGGCTCTAATCTATGAGAATGCAAGTTCCCAAAAATCAAAAGTGATTTAGAATTGATAAATAAAGAAAAAGGGAATTTTTTTAAGCATGGTAATGAAGAGAGAAAGACGTGTTGGTGATCTTGTCACAAGTACAGGACAAAGAAAAAAAATCGAGTCCCCGGAAGTAATCATACCCATGACGTCCTTGCACACACCGGTCAGAAGCTCTAACTAATGAGGTAAGAGAGACTTGTGGTGAGCTAGGTCATTTGCTAGGTTTATATATATATTTAGTATAAATCTACTAGCGTTCTATCACGAATGCTGTTCTCTTGTTGGCTATGCTACTCACTATCTATCCTGTTGTATAAAGTGAGTAGAGTGAGTAGCCTAATGGCGGCCGCTTCTTTGCATTTTCGAAGTGTCTGTGAAGAGTATTTATTGTTAAGTTTTGAACGTCTAGTAGATTTATACTAAAATAAAAAAACAATTAGATTATTCGCTCTTGATTTCTATCGAGTGATACAATGTAGTTAATTCGGGCTTTGCCCTTTTCAACTATCACATGATAGAAATCTCAAGCTCATAATCTAATTGTTAAATATATAATGACACACATCCTGTGTACTGCTAGGATCCCATGTACTGTTAGGATCAGCAATGTCAAAAGTTTTTTCGTAGCTCAGTGGTAAACCATAATATATATAAGTAAACCATAATATATATATAATAAGTTTTTTTTTCCTTTTCAGTCATATTATTAGGAGCTAATGTTAATTTCAGTCATATTACTAAGAGCTAATGTTAATTTTTGTTCTTATTTTTGACAACCCGCCTCGATTAGCTATGCTAACTGTGGGTTGCCAATGTTTTAAAATATTGTTTTATTAATAATGAAATAAAATTGTTGTTGTTGTTGTTGTTCAGTGGTTAGAGCATCTAATCAGTGTACGGAAGCTAAAGGTCATGGGTTCGATTTCCATTGGGGACTTAGATTTTTTCCTTTGTCCCACACTTGCGACACGTTGAACATTTCATCTTTCTGATTTAGAATTGATTTTATTGTCTTGTTAATGTGCAGATCGTTTGACTATCAAGTATGCAAGAAGCTCTGGACCAGGGGGACAAAATGTAAACAAATGTATGTGTGGTCTGTAGGTGTTAGAAGAGGCAATTTGGAAAAATTCTGTTTTTGTGGCCAAAAAAGTCATTTGCATTGTTTTTGCATAAAACCCTTCATTTATACACCAGGGGCCAGATTCATGAAGCCCTCCTAAGTTAAGACATATCCTAAGTCTTGTTTCTTAACAATAGCCTATTGTTGGAATGACAGTAGACTATTGTTAAGAAACAGTACTTAGGATATGTCTTTACTTAAGAGGGTTTCGTGAATCCGGCCTCTGGCCTCGGTTGCTCAAAAGGTGGACAGCACTGTCAACCAGACAAATCACTATCCAGTGGATAAGCATTAACAAAATCCATTGTGTTTTCCGCTGGATAGTGATTTATCTGGTAGATAGCACTATCTACTTTTTGAACAACCAGGTCCTGCTTAAGAACACTCCACATCCTTGTGAAGGGTAGCCAGGCTTAAATCACAAACATTAGGAGTGACATCAACTCACAGTCTTTTTCCTGACAGTACAAAGGCTGATGCAGTTGAAATTCAAAGAAGTATCCTGCTGATTTTATTTAATTTTTTTTCAGTAAACACCAAGGTGGACTTGCGATTCCATGTGTCAAGTGCAGACTGGATTTCTGAAGATGTTCAGCACAAGATATTACAGAGGGTAAAATTGAAGGTGGTAGTTGTAAAGCCATCTTAGCCTCATTTCTTTGCTTCATTTCTTAGCTTCATTTCTTTGTTTGCTTTTTTGTCTTGTCCATGCCTAAACCATGATAGATCGTGAACTGTATTATAGCAACTGACCAATATTAACATTTGCATAAAGTTAGTCTGCAAGCCATTTACATTTTTACGTGAAAAATGACTATTTAACTATTTAACTTAAAACAATCCATAGCTATTGAAAGCCAATGATTATGCATCACAACAATCATCTTTGTTAATTTTGTTGATTTTTGTTGCACAAAACACAATAGGTATTGTAGTATAACCTTGAACCTCCTTACCACTGATTTCACGGTTACGCGACCCTTCGAATCAAAACTACTTTGAGCAATTTCAATTTACTCTGCCATCAATCATACCTAGTAGGAGGAGTTTGTATACTCCTGCATGATCACCAGCCTGCAATGGTGTCCGAAGAAACAAACTCTTTCCATATAAGGTATGATTGATGGCAGGGTAAATCGAACTGCTCAAAGTAGTTTTGATTCAAAGGGTCGCGTAACACTGAAAGAAATGGTAATGTGGACACCAAAAAGACAGACCCAAGTGCCATATCATACATCTAAAGGTGTCCGTAATACAGAGGTAGGGATTGTAAAAAATGTTAGGCTAACTGTTTTCAAGTTGCAATTCATCAGACCCAGTTCATCTATGACTAGAGACACTCATCAACAGATTTGGTACATTTTATGGTAATTTATCACATCATTGTACCATTATATTTTTTGGTTTCTGTTAATACAAAAATATTATTTTTTTAAATGACACCAATTTCCTTTGTTATACCTCCCAACTCAAACGCTTTTTTGATTGGACAAGAACGTGTCACATACCATGGGTCAAAACAGCCTAACTCCCTAGGGCGAACAAAACTCACTAACTCCCTAAGGAAACAACAACTTGATCTTTCGACTCGCACATGATCAGGTTGTGCACCATGAAACCGCGGCAAATTTGTGTACCAGCTGTGTCAAGCTCACATTTTTTCACATCTCAGCAATTTTTTTTTTTCTATTTTTGAGTTGGGAGGTATAACAAAACACTAAATGACTGGCCCCACGGGAAACAGTGAGTTTTGTTGCCCCTTGACCCTCAATATGTTCTCCTCGGCTTTGCCTCGGAAACATGGAGGGTCTCAGTGTTCAAACAAAACTCACTGTTTCCCTTGGGGCCAGTCATTAAGTGCTTAGTGATACTTCCCCTTTAAAGGATTAACAGGTTATCAATGTATGTAAATCCCACTGGATGACCCTCCATGTCCCTGGGCTAACCCCAAAACATAGTGCACAAAAGGTAACCGTAGTGAGCTAACCTTTCCTTAACAATACATTCAACAGGAAAAGAATCGTATCAACAAGGATGGTGAGCTAGTCATCAGCTCTACGAAGTACAGAACCCAGTTTAAAAACTTGGAAGATGCCATTGAAAAACTGGAAACAATCATGGAGGAGGCGTCATTTGTTCCCAAAGAAACTACGCCAGAGAAAAAAGCTTATGTGCGAAAAATGTAAGACATGTTTTATATCGAAATGATGAAATATTTTGCTGGGGGTAACCCTGTGATGGACTAGCATCCCATCCAGGGTCCTAAGCGACCACTTTTCCAAAATACCGGTACCAAATTTCTTCCAGTCAAATCATTATAGTCGAAACCGTGACCACTTTCAATTTTTCTATTGTTTTTAACCTCGGGTAAGGGATCACTCACCCATACTTTGATGTCACCACAGACGCAAATTGAATACACTCAACTCTCTCTAAGAAAAGACAGACACCTTCGGGACTAGCCCCAACTGTCCGTCTAAGAGAGGTGTCCGGCTTATAGAGAGTCGAGGTAACATGGCACCAGTAATTCTGAGATAATAAACCTTAACCTATGCACAATGAATACACGTCTGTTTTAAGTCTGTTTAAAGTCGTTTACTTAAGCAAAACGTACAAATTGGGACAAAAATAGTATTAGAAAAGTGTATTCGTTTGTTCATATTCAGCAACTACATTTCCGTTTTGAAGTATTTTTAACTAAAAAAAAGCACTTCTCAAGTGTCCGTTGACGGTTTCAAAGTGTCCGTTGTCCCTCTTAAAGAGTGTTTAGTTACAGTAAAATGACTGAAAAACGGCAGGGACCAACACCAGGTGTCCGTTTTATAGAGGTGACATAAAGGGGCAGTATCACGAGGTTCTACGCGCGGCACTGTTCATTGTTCTTGCACCGGAATTTTGGACATATCACTGTTAAAAGTGATTTTTTTTTTGTTCCCGTTATCAAAACGGATTTTTGGATTCAACAAATACCTCCACTTCTCGACGGCCTTTTTGAATTTGCCGAATCAAACTTGAAAACATGGGCCGACGTTTTCAAGTTTCGACCTCATGATACTAGGACAATCACATGACTTTTGGAGGGCATATAGTTTATTTGTGGCCCGAGTAGCATCATTTGCGCCCGAGCGGAGCGAGGGTGCAAATGATGCTACGAGGGACACAAATAAACTATATGCCCGACAAAAGTCATGTGATTATCATTATTATCAATACACAAGGCCAAATCGTACAAATTCATTTAATAAGAAAAAAATGTTTAACAGAAACAGGGCCGTAAATGCGTTTGCAGCCCGTCAAATTCAATATCGCCCGCCACTCACACGTGTTTTCTCGAAGGCAGTTTCTTATTTGGCCGCGTATATTGATAATAATGCCCCTTTAAGGGAGAGTTGACTGTAAACAATGTGTTACAGTACAAATCCAAGAAAACGAAAATTTTGTCCTTTGCATCAAAATTTCAATGATACAACATTTTGCGATGATAGGTGCTCTGTACATTGAAATTACTACAGGTTCTGACATATGATTAAAAGTTCAGACCTCCTATGGTCTGACCTCTTGTAAGCGACCACCTCCTGTGACATTTTGGGTGGTCGCTTACAGGCCCGTTTACACATGCGAGTTTTGATGCGATTTTTGTCGTGCTCTCCAATGCAACTTTTGTCGCCAGTGTAAACTAGTGGCGTTTTCCTGTGCGATTCGGGTGCGACATTTGCTTTGATTTGCTGTGATTTCCCCCAAATCGCCGCCAAGTTGCATCAGGTTTCGAACATGTTTGAAAAAAATTGCACAAAAAATCGCTTGTGTAAACGGGCCTTAAGACAAAATACAATTCAGATAGAAAAATAGCAGGTTTTTCTAACTTGCGTATTTCTTACCTTGCAGGATGCGAGAGGCTAATGAAAAGCGTGTCCGAGCAAAAAGGTTTATGTCAGACAAGAAAAGGAACAGAAAGCAAGAGTAGTGTGTTTATCTGGCAAGTCAAAACTCGAGATACAACAGAACAGAAGAAACGTCCGTCATTGATGAGAAATGCTTTGATCAAGACATCTATACATTGATGTGGCTGAGAGTCAACTGAGCAGGAAATGTTTTCGCATTCGGCACGTTGGAACATTAAAGGACAAGCCATCGTCATAACAACTGTGACAAAACCGTCGAGAAGATTTTTGTTGTTCTCTAAGTGAATCGGAAAAAGGCTATGATACTCGCTAGATCATTCCTTTACACGCAAATTCTCAGTGGAAAACATTTAAGAAATTTGCGGTCGTCATGCATAGTTTGACCAAGATTTCAACAACAACAACAAAACTTTATTAAGAAAAAGAAATAGGTTAGAGATATACCTGTCACCCGCAGCTAGTCAATGGACTATTCGTGGCAAGTGCAAAAAAAAGAATTAACAATAAAATTTCTACAATCGAAACTTGATTTTGAATTTGAATTTCAGTGCTTTTATTCACAGAACAAGACTTGTAAAAGGGTCAAGTTCTGTTTTGCCGCTTCGTGGTCATGTCCATTCGATGTCGTAATTCAAGTACAAAGAAAGGAGTTCACTGAACAGTTACCTCGGCAAATAAGACAGTTTTGCTAAAGGTGATGTTATACGGGACGATTCGCAACGACGATTTTTAGCGCAGCAGAATTAACGACAGGTATGTTACACGAAACAACTTCAGCAAAAATCGTGTTATTGCGTTGCACTTTTCTTGAAGCTGAATCAAAAACTCGCAACGAAAAAATTGCGAAGAAAATCGTCCTTGCACCCATGTTACGCTAAAAATCGTCGTTGCGAATCGCCCCGTGTAACATCCATTTTTTAATGCACGTGCAAAACTGTTGTGTTGCTAATTAATCTTTTCAACGCACGTGCAGAATTGTTGTTTTCCTAATTATTTTTTTAACGCACGTGCAGAACTGTTGTTTTGCTAATTAAACTTTTAAACGCACGTGCAGAATAGGTGCGGTTACACGGTAGATTTTTACCGCGGTGATTGACCAAATGCATGTGGTACGTGTGACCGACTTTCCCGAGGTAAATTTTCCGTGGTAAGTTATCCATGGATACATAAAAATGAGGAAACCGCAAAATAAATTACAAAGGATTTAACGTGGTAAATAAAAGCGCGTGTGACAGCAAGCATGATTTACCGTGGTTCTTTACAATGGAAAAGGCCATTTACCGTGGTGTGTTACCGCACTTATCGCCACATTAAACTTTTTTCCAATTTTGCCGGTTTTATCGTTGCTGTCCCGTAAACGCCAGCGTTGTGGCTGTGTCGTTCTACTGGAGGATAGTTTCCCTTGGTTGTACCACATTTCATAGAAAATGAAAGTTATTTTACGGTTCCGAATATGTCTGTAAATGGATGGGAGTCACTGAGGGCAGTTGAGTGCAATCAGCCCTTCGAGGGATCCCCGACCCCATATATTAGTCACTGGGATGTTCACCGCAGCTTGCGAGTAAAAATGTGGTTGGATGGAGTTCCGCTTTAAGTTTCAAAAAATCATCGACGTAGTTTTTTTGCGATAATTTTTCCTATAAAAGTATGATTCATGATCACTGCTTCCTAAAACCATCCAAAGTCGGCCTCGTTTCCCCAGTATAGAAACAAACGAAACCACGTCATGCGCAAAAGAAAATCCAGTCAAAGTGGCAGCGAGTTCCGCATGAACATTTTTCCACTCGTCTGCCCACGTGTTAGGAGCAGTCCCTCGTTTTAAAATGAAGGATCTAGGAGCCTAAAATGATACGGGCGTGAGCGAATTCACCAACGCGCGTAAACTTCCCTTCGGCCTTAACATTTTAATGCGGGTCCAGTGTTTCGCCTCTCTCGCCTGAGGTTTCCCGCAGTTAACGCGTATGTTTACTTTGTGCTCATCAGTTCGGAGAAGATAATCCGGGCAGATGGAACATAAAACGGTGTATAGTGAACTCTGTCTAGCCTGTTTAAGCCGGACACCTTCAGGATCCAGCTCTAGCTGTCCGCCTTAGAGAGGTGTCCGCCTTTGGGCCAGGTCGCACTCAAGAGCAAATTTTAATACCTTAAAAATATTTGGCATAACAATTTTTGGAGAAAAAAAATCTACAGGTTCCAAATTTTGGTGTGGGTCGCATTAAACGAATTTTCATGTCCAAAACTCCAATAATTAAAATAAATGCTTAACTGAAACAAAATTGTCTCCTTTGCCAAAACTTGGTCGTCTCCGAGGCAGTACTTCGGCTTCTTTGAAGATTGGCGGAATTTTGTCAATCCGTAAAAAAATGGGAAAGTTTTTGAAACGTGGGGTCGCACTTATTTTACGTTATACGTTGACAGATTAATTACTTAAATGGGTACTTAAATAAATAAAATTCGCTCTAGTGCGACCCGGGCCTTATAGAGAGATTAGTTTGAGAAAAAAAAAAAGAGAAATCGGCCAGAACCAGACACTAATAATTCATTTAAACTAAACTGGAAAAACCGTGAACGATCTCTCATGCGGCAACACATTGGGTCAATACAAACAGTGATAAGAAAAAACAGACCACTGCAAGGACCGATTAAACAACGTGAAAAGGCATTCTCTCGAATCGTCGTCTTAGAGAGGTGTCCGTCTTACAGGGATGTCCGTTTAAGAGAGTTAACTGTAATCAAAATCGATGGAAACGAAAAAGCAGTGCGTACAAACCTAACTCTGCTTTTTCGTCACCCGAGTGTAGCACAAAAACTATAATAACGGCAAAACCACAGCGACAAAACAATGAAGAGTGCCGGATCTTTCGCAGACCTGGATCAGTAAAAATCTTGAACTAGTACAGGTAAAACGGCCACGGGCAAAATTGATCCTTACGCCGGGCGGGCAAGGAGAAGAAAACAGAAAGCCTGGGAAGAGCTGCCGGCATCTTCTTCGCAGGTGGGTAGTGCGCATGTGCCAAGCACAATGGTGAAAAAACATGGCGGACGATGAAGAAGATGACCCTGTCGTGGCCGAGGTTTGTTTATATCACGGCCGTGAAGAAATTTGCACATTTCGTGGCGGGAGCACTTTTATGAAACATACTTCTTTCTGATTGTTTTACAGGTGGACGTTTATTTGGCCCAGACTTTGGTCGACAAGCTCTACTTGTTTCAGGTAGAAATCTGAATTTCTTGCTCCTTCAAATCATAGTATGCGGAAAGTTATCAAACTATCAGCATGTTATTTTGTTTTAGTTTTAGCTGATACTGGATTGTTACACAGTTTAACTGTAAATTCTAGCAGAGAAGCTAAAAATACATCGCTTACTCCTCATGATTGCTTTTTACTGAAATTATATATCTTTTTTAAACAAACTCGCCGACGTGTTTTGTACGTTGGCGGCTGTTTGGCTGAATTTGACTTAAAAAATCTCTTCGGCAATAAAAGCTATAGTAGCAGAAAGCTTTGATTGGATGTCTTTCTGAAAAATGACAGAATGCAAGGTAACTTTGTTCCACCTTATTTACCAGCATGTACATGTGCTGGAACACTTATACGTTTTTTTTAAAAATAATTGTCAAAATAATAAGTTTAAACTTATGCCAAAACTCCAGAGACTAAAAATTTCAAAGAATGGATATTTTTATCCACCAGATAATTCACTACTGTATCTAGTGGATATGGGTTAACAAAAATAACTACTGTATGGCTCACTTCAAGCTCTTCTCTTGACCACCAGTTCACCTCAGTGACCACACTCATGAAGCCCCATTAAATTCTCAGTGAAGCTCTGTAATTAAAAGCTCCAGTAAGCAACCATGACCACCTTTAAGGTTATTTTTTTGTTTTTAAGCTCTTGTAAGCGACCACTCCTGATGTTTTTATGAAAGGAAAATATGTGCAAGTTTTTCCGTGCGTGCAATGTACATTCCTCGAGGTTTTGCTGTTATCAGAAATATTGTATACATAATCCCGGTTGGCATGTTGTAAGCTCCCATAGGCGACTGACTTCTGTCTTCTGTTATTTACGAGAGCTTCAACAGTGGTTAATTTACTGTCCACCTTTTCAACAAAGCTTTGCACATCTTTGCAATCCGCTCATCCAGAATCTGGATGTTTTGCCGATTGGCTCCTGATGATCTCCTCTCTAATAAGTGCTGTGATTGGGCAACTAGAAACTCTTGGCCAGAGGTTCTCTCGCGGCTTTGCTGCTCATTGCTGGCCTTCAACTGGCCCTGACTACTCATTAAAGCTTGCCATAGGAGAACCTCTGGTACCCGGCCATACTTGAATGGGATAAATCACCAAAGGTAGGGGATTTGACCTGATTTGGCCCATACATGTATGTTAGCTCTGTACTAAAAATTGTACAGCTAGGCCTTATATTTACATACATGTATGTGTCTTAAACATATTTGAGACTGTCTGACCAGATAGATTGAGTCGAAATTCTTCTATATTGTCTAACAGTTATCGTCCGATAAAGACCGGATAAAAAATAAAGAGCAATATAATCTTGTACTAAATTCTATTGGAAGCTACACGTACATGTCAGGGATGTAGCTAAGATATCCAACAGGTGGACTATTGTTCATCACAGGCAGAAAATTTTGGTAAAAAAAGAGAAAGAGTTAAGCAGACACAGTTTTTCAGGCGGAAAAAATCAAGAAAACTCAGTCTTCAGGCGGTTATTTTTTCCGCCTTCCGCCTATTATTTACATCCCTGCATGTCAGGCCATTCAAAACAACAATGAAATACCAACAATAGGAAATAATTGAGCAAGCTCATACATACTTAATTTATCTTTTGCAGTACCCTGTGCGACCAGCTGATATAAGTTACGATAATATTCCTCATATTGGAGCCAGAATAAAACCGGAGCAGAAAAAGGTACCTCAGATTGATAAAAACAATTATGGAGAATGTAGTGTAGTTCTAACTTTTGAGTCTGTTGACAAAATCCTGTGGTGTGGCCATTCAAATAAAACCTCTTTGGCAGTTCTTTTGCATGGTACCATTTGTTTTTAAATATTTTACAAAATGAAATTTGGACTTTTTCTTGGCCCTCTTGGGAGTTACAAGGTTAAGAAGTCCTGCTGACCACGTGCCACTGTTTTACTCCTGTATGCTAGTACACAGAAATGAAAAGATTGATGAAAACGTATTTGAGAACACTGCTACCACTCCTTTACAAATTGTTTTGAATGGAATAGCAATGGTGCAGTGGTGAGAGCACTCGCCTTCCACCAGTATGGCCCGGGTTCGATTCCTGGTTCCAGTTTTCCTCCCTCCACAAAAACCAACAATTCCAATTCAATCCAGAAACAATGGAAATAAGAGCCACCTTGTGGATTCCATTGAAATTCCTATTTGTTATAATTTTATTTTATTTATTATTATAAAGCTGCAATTTACTTGTTATTTAATGTTTAGTGAAAACAATCTACATGTATCTCATTTTTCTCAATATGGTGTTGATTTCTAGGTTGAGGTTGAACTTTCAATAAACACCAGTGGTTCTAACTATTATGGCCCAAGAGGAGAACAGATTGCTCATGATGTTGATGGACTTACACCATCATCTGCTTCTGAATCAAAAGATTCCTTTTTTACCAGGTACAGTACAGAACTATAAGGTTACTAATTGTGGGTTGTAAGTCTTCTTGAGATACAAAATGTTAGTGGTCCCTCAACTGGTGTACATTGTATCTGTACTAGATTTCTGGAGCATGATTGAGGCTGCATTTTTGGGGGAAAATTCAAATCCATATTCTTGAATCCAAAACAGGATTTTTCATTTTTTTTTTTTTAATAAAATCCAAAAACAGATCATGAATCCGTTGAGTCCATACTTCGGTGAGATTTTTCACATCAAATCTAAATCCGTGATCCAAGCATTTTTCTGGGAATGGGTTCAAACAAATATGTCTGGCAAGTGGTATTTCATGCAAATTTACCCCCCCCCCCCCCCCCCCCCCTCCAATTCACTCAGGGTGATTGTCACCTCAATCATATAAACATGTATTTCAATTTCCTCAAATTTGATTGGTTCATAAACCTCTGTATTTTCCTCTAATTTACTTTATTATTATTATTATTATTATTATTATTACTTGCAAAGTTGTAATTGGACAGTTTCATGAGCCAGTCAAATGAACCAATCACATGATTGTATTTCAGTGCCAGTTTTGCAGCGATGAAATTATATTTATATTTACATGTAACACTTTTGATTGATAAAAAGCCTTTCTTCGAGTTATTCTCTTGAATTTCTTCTCATTTTTTTTCATGTTAATTAATTTTGTTTTCAGAAATTGTAAAACATGTACACATGCAGAAATACGTACATACATACATACTTTATTTGATGAGTAGGTTGGATAAAAGGCAGCCAAAGGGCTGATGTGGACCTACTATACTAAAAGTTAATGACTTTGTGTCGTCCAGTTCATACAGTAATAGGCTTATTTGTTGTACATTTTAAATAAATTACAGAACTCAGTTTTTTACCAGTCCATACCAAAAACATGTAGAGCTTATTTGGAGCCATTTGTATTTCAAGGCCAAATCTTCACTTGCATGACGTGCACCATTAATAGTACAATGTAAATGTAATTATTATTATAAATTATCTGATTATTTTCTATCTTGTTTAATCTCAGTGATAAGATGGACAAGCAAGTCCTCACATCATCTCTAGCAACACAGGATGTTAGTCGTTACACTGTGGGTGTTCTCAGAGAAGGTGGGTTTTCCAGTGTTCTATCTACAAGACCCCAAGAAACCGACAGCAACAGAGCATAAAATTTTTAGTAGATTTAATTATGTATTATAAAAAGACAGGGCACTGTGCTGCACTTTTTTTCTTTGCCAGTTTCAGTGTAGGTCCACAAAATTAATGCTTAATTTAACTTTTTTATCTGCTTTGTCCTTAGGAGAGCTTCACCTTACGCCTATACATGGTGCTCTTCAACTCAGGCCTAGTTTTGAGTATCTCAACAAGGGCGAGGCAAATGTCCGACAGAATACCAGCCTCACAGAAGAAGGTATTTTCACACTTCCAAGAGTGCCCAAAATCAAAATTCAAGAAAAATCCCAAATTTCACTTCGTAAAATATTGACATGCAAAAGCACTGCCAAAGAGGTTCCATTTTAATGGTCACAGGGCTGTGCTCTAGCAGTGCCCAGGGGCCTCAGGCTCCTTACTTTTATCTTCGGGCAACCAGAAAAACTTACTTTTGCATAAAGCTTAAGTGCCGGGCTCCCCAGATTTCATAGTTGGGAGCCTTTGGGCTCCCTGTGATTCTTCTAAGAGCACAGCCTTGGGTCACACCATAGGACAGACTCAAAAGTTAGAAGTACATGACTTGTCTTTATAATATTGACTCTGGGAGTGAAAATGTTATGCTGTTCTCTGTCAGTAAGTTTGCAGGCATATCCCCAGTATTGTGTTCACTGGTACTCTTTTGTACACCTACAATGTAATGTATGTAGGTGGAGAGAGACAATGTGAATTGTGGAATAAATTTTCTTGTGAAAAGAGACAACCAACACTTCCAAATTCCAATTACATCTGGAAAGTATCCCCAATTAGTACTCGTGTGCTAATACCTTTGACACTTAAATATACAGGGATTCTGACAGGGTGCGGGGAAAAAACTAAAATTGTGCAGGAGTTTTGAGGCAAATTGTGCGGGAAATAACGTCGATTGTGCGGGAAATTGTTTGGGATTGCGCAATCCTGTGACCAGGCCAGAAAAATATGTCAGGGAGGAAATTCTGCATAAATGAAAAATACAAATAGATGTTTTACTTTGGGGATTAAAATGTACCCAGCAATCGCCAATTTGCGGCTGTTTTTCTTCACCAAAGTTTATTTGTCTCAACAAAATCACATTGCGTGACACGATGAACTCGATCGAGTAAAACCAAAATACCACATTTAAATGAAATGTTTCCGATCTGTTGCGAGTTCCTTATGAAAAATCCGTACATTTTATGTAGTTTGAATAATTTCCATTAAAGGTTCACACAATTTCTTCGAAAGTTTGCCGCAAAAACACAACCTCGAGATGTATGCAAATTGCGTGCTAAATGTAATTTGATAGCATGGTTGTTTTGCATTTTCCTGAATGAAAACGTCTTTCACTTGATTGAAAAAATCAAATCCAGTATTCTGATCAGAACTTAATAATTTTCTCCTATCAATCCGAAGTTCCAGCGCTTTAATAGTTTGTTTGTCAATTCGCAAACATGATAAGTTCTTTGCGAAAATAATTCGGACAGAGTGACATTCATTTCGGCGTGACCGGGTACATTTCTTCGGTGTTTCTTCTTCGGTCCCCGACATATTAAACTGAAAGAGGAAGCGAAAGTGCTCGAAAAAATATCAACAGTCCGCTAAGAAAAACGACATAATGTCTGAAAAACGACAACTAAAAAGCTATGCGAAAAAATCTGTAGGAAGTCGGAAAGAAGTAAAACTGAGGCCCCGACCACACTAATCCGTTTTCGTTTGAAAACGCATACATTTTGATGCGTTTTCGCCTATCATCCACACTAAAACGCCCGAAAACGATGATGAAAACAGAGGCTTTCGAAAACGGTTTCAAAAGTGGAGACTTTTGAAAACGCATCGTTTTGAAAACGCTTCGTTTCAAGTGTGGACAGGTGAAAACGGAGACATTTGAAAACGGTGACGTAAAATCTCTAGTGTGGTCAGGTGAAAACGGAGACTTTTGAAAACGATGACGTACTGAGAGCGTCACATGCCATCGGTTCCAGTCCAAATCAGAGCATCTATCACCTTTAACACATGCGCAATCCCCGGTCCCAGTCGTTTTCATCGTTTTCGACCGTTTTAGTGTGGACAGGTGAAAACGATGCGAAAACGCTAGTGTGGGCGAAAATATTTTGCTTCGTTTTCTTCGAGACGAAAACGGAGACTTTTGAAAACGCATTAGTGTGGTCGGGGCCTGAGACTAGTTCCCAGGACGGCGAAGAGAACGCCTTGTTGTTTTTATATCGATCCTCTCGGGCTGTTCGAGGAAAGCGAGGGTTTTCTCGATTGTTTGGAAGGAAAATGGGCTGAAAATAGCCTAAAACGTTTCTCGAAATCTTGGTAATCAATATAAATACCTGATTTAATTAAAATTGTAATCAAATATTTCAGTATTGTGCGGGATTGTGCGGATTTTTAGGAATTGTGCGGGTTTGACCGAATTGTGCGGTCCCGCACCCGCGCACCCTGTCAGAATCCCTGAATATAGCGATTTATTTAATATTTATTTAACCTGATGACAGAGATCAGTCCTTAAAACACCAAAGTTCAGTTCAGTAGTCCTACATGTATAAATTACTGTATGTTGATTGCCTTACATGTACCATTGCACATCTAGAATCCTGCATCATGTTTCTAACAATTGAGTTGGGTAATGGGAAATGAAACATTTTATCAGGATGGCCAATACACAGTCACTACATTATTGTTTTCTCAAACTCATTAATAATTCATCAAGTTTGAGCAAAGAAAATCATAAGCATGTTAGTGGTTTGGAAACCTGATCTTAATTACACTGTATCATGGCTGCACCTCGTTTTTCAAGCCACTTCTCGGTGTTTGGAAATCCTGATGAACCACTCTTTCTCCTGTTTAATAATTATTGTTTATATCACATACATGTTTTTGTTTAACATATTATTGTTGAATGTGTATTATAAACAGGTGATTCCCAGGATGAAGATGATGAAGCCAAACCCTTAACAGTAAGTTGATGTTCTTTGCTCTACATGAACTCTACATGTTATGCTGCAGGCCTATATTGCAGGTTATGATACCACAAGACTGTGGTTTTGTAAGAAGTCAGCTAGTGCCAGAACTCTGACCCATACAGATGATTTCAACACAGTGTGTATGCTCGATTTTCAGATCCTTGTGCGTGAAGTAACGCAGGTACACAAAATGGCTGGAAATCGAGCCTACACAGTGTGTAGACCCAGGTTTTTCAGATATGAATTATCAGCATGTTTTTATGGTGACTTTTTATAATGACTTGCTAATGATCAAAAGACAGCAAGGCCTTGTTGTCACTTAGCACATCAGGGATATAGCTAAGATATCCAACAGGTGAAATTTTGTTCATCACATGCAGAAAATTTTGGTAAAAAAAAGAGAAAGAGTTAAGTAGACACAGTTTTCCAGGCAGACAAAATCAAGAAACTCACTCTTCGGGTGGTTATTGTTTGAATTTCCGCCTTTCACCTGTTAATTTACATCCCTACACATGCAAAAGATAATTATGTCAAACAAAAACAAAGGTAAATGCATGCACAAGAAAAAGAAAAACTAACAAGCCTTGCTTGCTGTATTGAGTCTACATGTATTTTCTCATTGATGTACATGTACAGTACAGTGTATGTGCTGTTTATAGTACATGTAGAGCTTATGATTGTTTTTGTGCTTGCATTGCCAGTGAAAACAATGCATGTAATGAATGATGCAATGTCACTTTGACAAGCCAAAAAACATAATTGTATCAATATACAAGTGAATACAATAGTGTTAATTATAGTAGTTCTAAACCTTAAAGGTTGTGAAGAGAAGGAAAATGCACTTTGACACCGTTTTTTCAGGTTAAATTTGCACGTCCAGAAACAGAGCGGGCAAAGGCTCAGAGATTGTCATCTTTCAAATACTTGGAAAAGAAAAAAGCAGAAGAACCCTGGAAAAATGTACAGTTTTACAGTCCACAGGTATGTGATGTATTACTCTAAGTTGTATTAGAGCAGTTTGAGTGTCGTCAAAACAAAACCAAAGTTATTACTCTGCCGAATCACAACAGGCGCAGTCAATCTGATGAACCAATCAGAACTTAAAGCAAAATTGATACATGTAGCCAGTGCCAAGTGAGGGGAAACATATGGAGGCAAGCCAGGATTGATTTTGGTTTTACTTCAGATTGGCTGATAAAGTGGTGACAAAATTTTCAGCCAATCACAGTGTAGCAGTGCAAAACCAAAGCAATAGGCTACTTTCGATACATGTATATTAAATTTCACCTTGGTAGCGAGGCTTGGAGGACATAGACAAAAGAAATGAATAAACATGTTTTCTCGTTCCCTTTGTTTTTGTTCGTGCTATCAAGTTGAATTTTAATAATAATATCGAAAGTAGCCTATTGCAAAAATTACTTTTGACACTCAATTGAAAACCACTATAACTATTCTTAAACTCACTGCAAGGCAGATGTTCTCAGGACAAGCTCTGGCTGTCTGCCTTTATAGAGAGATGCCTGCCTCTGACTGTATGTACTGTAAACTACATGTAGCAGTAGGAATCTTTGACCTCTGAACAGAACAAGATCATTCTCTTTATAGAATAGTCAGAACAATGTGCAGTCAGAGTGATATGAATAAGGAGACTGAGAAACCAACTTGGAATAATTTCAAGCTGGGATGACCAGCCTAGGAATTACCAACAAATTTGAAGAAGGGTCGTGCACTTGAAGGAATTGTGCTCTCACATGGAAATAACACTGTTAAAATACAGACTTTGGAAGAAGACCAGATGTTTTTTGTAATTTGGTAATTATGGCCAATTAAAGGTTCAAGCTATGTGACAGCGGTTGATCTTGTGATGCCATGCTGAATGGAGCGCTTATTATTGGAATATTTAAAGGGAGCTAATAAAACACTCAGTGGGAGGGCACTAATTGGTGAAACAACACTTAATGGAGGGAGGGGGGGGGCGCTTTTTAGAAAGGGGCACTTATTTGAAGGAGGGCACTTAATTAAATCATTACGATATCTAAACTTGTCATAAATCCAATACGTTTCTTGACTGTTCTTTTGTTTTATGTTTGTTTGATATTCAGGATTTTGCAGCAGAAGTTGAGCATAAGTTGCTGTACTGCCGGGAGATGGAATCTGAATCACCTGAGTTTCAAGTTAATGCAAGGTAATTTTATCCTATTCAGACCATGAACCTTGGAACATAGAGCATTTTGATTGGCCAGTTGGAGTGGAAGCCAACAGGGTTTAAAAAGTTGTTAAAATTTTTTTGCAAAGTTTTGTCAAGTGGCATTGATACAGCATGCAGGACTGTAATGCTTCTATTGTGTCCCTAATATTAAATACCTTCAATCCCCTATAAAGCCACCCTCTCAATAATCCCTCCTCCTTTTGTTGAAGCATGAAATGCATTAATCCCCCTCCCTTTCTTTTAAGCCCCCCTCTGCTAAACATCCCAAAAATAAATGACAGTCATGTTTACCAGTACATTTTTTACCCTAAAGTTATAAATCTGGGTAGTAAAAATTGTTATTCACACGTACACTACACACAAGTTTGATATTTTTACTATATTTAAATAATTTATTTTCATTCCTTTGTGGGAACCAACATGCATTTGTGAATTACAATGAAATGAACAATAAAAATAATGATAACCTATTGGCATTCTACATGTACTAATAAAATTAAACTGGTGAACCTCCCCCCCCCCCCCCTCCCCTCTCTCTATATATAATATTTATATCTACATGTACATGTATACAGGGGTGTAGCTAAGAAAAAACTGAGCCCAGCCAGTTTTTCTGAATTGTGCACCTTCAAAATTATCCCAAGTCTTTGTTTTCTAGTGAAATTTCAGCCAGTGTAAGTTCTCTTTCAGCTGGTGAAATTAGCCGGAAGCCGGCTCTTAGCTACACCCCTGTGTGTATATACATATATATATTTAGCCTCTCTCAAACATGCTTACCGTACATGTAAAATAAATTAGTCCCTTGGAAGCTTAACAGAGATTTTATGGTGTGACAAAGTACTTTTTTTTTCTTTTTAGGGATTACTTGAAGCTATTGACACCATCTGCCTCTCAAGAAGAAAGGTAACACATTAATTCTTATTTAAGTTCATGGAGTTTTATTCCTACACTGTAGAAAGCGTCAGAACTTTGCTTACATGCACAGTGAAACCTTCATGTTTGATTGCCTCTTACAGTGTGTTTATGTTGTGGTTCAATTTTTCTTTATTTGAAAATTTCAAACCGGTTTAACTTTTCTTTTGTCTCAGACAAAGGGAAGCAAAAATGAAACTGGTTTGAAAATTTTCAAAACCCCCCCCCCCCCCCCCCCCAAAATAAAATTGAACCATGAAATATATACGACTATAACTCCACTAAGCAACCGCTTTTCCAATAGTCAGCATCATATAACACCACTTCAGACACCTTATTGAGAATTTATAATTAATAAATGCACAAAAACCCAAAACAAATTTAATGTTCCCTTCTCAGGAAGGGTACACCGTATAATTATGTGTAAAATTTCCAAACCAGTTTGCTTTTTTATTTTCCTTTGTCTCAGATTATGGCAATGAATCTGAGATAAAGGAAAATAAAAATTAAACTGGTTTGAAAATTAGAATAATTTGAGTCGCAACATGTACAATAATTTAGCAGGTCGTATAGTAAAATTTAAACTGAATTGCAACAAGCAGCTTTGTGTGCTCTGACTTGTAGTGTAAGCTCTCTAACAGCCGAGACACTAGCCGAGGTGACAGGTTCAATTCTTGGCTTACTTGTAGCATTTTGGGTAGTCACATATGAAAGGTTTGACTGTATCACTTGGATGCTAATTGGTACTTCCTTTCTTTTCAGTTCCAAACCTCACTTACCAAACAATGTGTTGTCAATGACACAACTAAAAACTATGGATTTACAAGATCAAGTCAAGGCCCTTCTCATTAATGGTAAATTTATAGCCGCTGTACTGAACCCTTTATATGTATTTTCAGCTGTCACGAGACTGGTCAAAACTTAAGAAAAGTAAAACTTTGTCACAGGGTTGTTAATAAACGCCTTGCAACATGAATGCCATAGAATACTATTCATTGAAATCTCAATTTGCACAACACCCATGTTGTTTGTTGTTTATTATTTCTGTAGCTTTTCTCAGTCGTGTTGTTTGTTTCTGTGCCTAATAAATTTTCTATCTCTTGTTTCTCTGCAGCTAAAGTGATCAGCTTCTCTCAGTTGTGTCGACTGCTGTCTCCTGCAGCCAAGGAAGCCACGGTGTTAAAATGTGTCCAGCAGTATGCTGTTCTTGTGCAGGGCTGTTGGGTAGTTAAAAGGTAATATATCTGTTTAGTTGTGGTTCAAACATATCTTTGGTTTAAAAATTTTCAAACCAGTTTGATTTTTGCTTTCCTTTGTCTCAGAATAATACAATACAATACTAACAATACATACCTATTTCTCAACTTAATGATGAGAAAAAGGCAACAAATGTTGCTTGCCCATCATGTTAACTGCAATAAAAATACACTAGCCTGACAGATTGCTCCACTAGCCCCAGGCTATCGGACAGTGCTTACAGTACATGTATGTCGCACCCTGCTATACTTCTCCCCCCTATACTTCTTGGACAAGTGCCAGTGGCTTTCAAATCCAAATGTTTGCTAAAATACTACCTTGTTGTTTAATCTTGCAGTGAGTTATTGTACCCAGAGGGAAGCATTAGTCCCAGCAGTGGAATAGTAGCGGATATTCTATGTAAAGGAAGAGATTATTTAGTAAGTTCAATTTTTTACATCATAAAACAACAGTCCGGAGATGAAATATGCATGGCAAACTAATGTTTTTGCAGAAAAACAAATACATATACAAATACAATGCGAGTCTCTTCAGTCACTTTTGCTTTTATCGTCTACTGGTTCCATGGAAGATCCAGACTCCATTTTAAGTGCGGTGGTTAATTTGGAATGAAAATGTTAGACTGAATAAGATTTTCAGCCCTTTGGGCATTATTTTTTGATGAGATATGGGGGGTTGGGGGCCAGGCGAAAGCATTGTACTTGATGTTTGTGGTCAGGTTTACCTTGTGTCTAATACATCCTGGACTGTTACTTCTTTGCAGATGTGGAGATTTAATCAGAGTAGAGTAGTTGTACGGAAAGATATTAAGTCAGTTACCAAGGTGAGATACTTCAAGTCAAGATCCTATATTTAAAGGGGCAATGCGACAGTGATTAAGCTGATTTTTAGACAAAACCATTAAATATTCAACTAAGTATCTTTGCTCATGCAAAAAATGCTCCTAGAACACTGATAAGAAAATTTCAAGACTTACACTGTAGTGATTCCTTGAAGGCAGAACAAACCACGATCAGTTTTTAAATGACTTTTCCAAGACACAAAGGAAGAGCTTGAAGAAAGTGGCCGCAACTATTTCAATCCTGGCCATCCACAGCCAAAGACACCTCTTTATAGTTTCAGTCGAATAATATAGTGATAGTTAACTCTTTTAACTCCCAAGAGTGCCAACTATCAAAATTCCCAAATTTCATTTTGTAAAATATTGAAAAACAAATGGTACTATACAAAAGTACTGCTGAAGAGGTTTCATTTGAATGGTCACACCATAATTGACTCTGGGAGTGAAAGGGTCAACAGAACTGGTCCATTATTTTAATGTTTCTGTTGATACAAATATGTTTTTTGGCTAATTGTCAAAGTGATGCTAAAATATGTGACATTGCCCTTCAACAATGCTAATGAAACCCTGGGATGTCCACATGTAACTGTCTATTGCTTCTTGTTCTTGTAGCTACCAAGTGAGGACATCAAAGAAATGTTAGATCAGGTTAGCAAAAAAACAACAGTGCATGATTTCAATAATCTTTTGATTTCAATGACAATAACAGTAGACACATTTGACAGCTGAAAATTTATTTCATTTTTTCTTTATTACAATTTAGATGGCCCGCATGAAAATTGCAATGGGTTGGGAGTTTGTCCTGCCATATGATGTGGAGTTTGTGCAAAAGTGAGTTGATTATTATCATTCAATAATTGAATTAATGCAGTTGTACTTGTGGTTTAGGCTACATGTATGTACACTATACCAAAATAGCAGAGATGCCAACCTCTGGAGATTAAAAATAGGGAGATTTTTCTGGGGGTGAAATTCCACCGACAACCCCCCCCCCCCAAAAAAAAATTAATTTTGGCTTTACCCTCTAAAGGTACCATTTTCTGCATTCTTGAAACCCGAAAAGCGTTTGTGAAGTTAAGATATGATGAAAGACTGCATTTTTTTTTTGGATTTTGGGGAAATTTGGGTTAAACTTAGACTATTTTAGAGAAAAGATTCAAAGTCGCTTTTATCCGGGAGATTTGGTGACCCGTACGGGAGACCGGGAGATTCGTTCCGTATCCGGGAGACTCCCGGATAATCCGGGAGAGTTGGCATGTATGAAATATAGTAGCTTTCATGCTGGTACGAGGTAAGGCATAGGTCTTTTGTTCACATGAAATACTGATCTCAGTGCAGTTCTTGAGCAGGGCGTGATTGAGCTGGTTTGGCCTTGAAGTGAAAAATTCTGAACCAGAAAAGTTTTCATGAAACAGTAACTGGATCAGCATGCCATACAAAGTCTGTACTGTTCTGGAGTGAATAGCTCTGTGATTTTTGTTTCATTGGTTGTATGTTTGTTCATATTTCTTGTCATGTCTGTCGCACTATTGGTGGTTTGCACGGTGGCCATGTTGGATGGGAGGGGGTGCTTATTTCCTTATTTGGCCAGGGGGGGGCGGGGGGGGGGGGGGCACTTACAGTATTCGAAGAAGGGCACTGATTAGAAAGTGGGCCCACTTATTGAATTTGGAAGAAATGTGGTATTGTTAAGGTACATGTAGAAGGTTTTTGTTCTTTACAGGCATCCAGATGTATATAAACAGCAGCTTACTTTGTGGGAAGCCAAATACCAAGTGTAAGATACCTTTTATGTCTAGAACATGTCAACCAAACTCCTACTTGTTCTTAATAACTATAGTTTCACAGCCCAAGACAGTGAAGGAAGAATGCTCATTTGCAGTGTTCTTGCAGGGTGCTGTCATTTTAATGTAAATGAATGCACATTATATGCTAATAAATGCAAGTGTATATGGATTTATGAATATTAGTACAAATTTATGCTATGCATAATAAATTTATTCTCTGCCTTCACAATCAAATTCTCCTTGTTTAGTTAGGGTAATGCATTTGCCTTATAATTCATTGATTGTTTAAGCATACCATTTCTCAGAGAAGAAAAGTGCCATCAGTCTCAAACTTTGGCATTGATGGTTTCTCATCAATAACTAACTGTACACCACAAATGAGGCAAATTGGACAAACTACATTTTTTTTCAATTTTTCCAAACATTACATCTAAAATTTAGAAGAAATGTATGGAAAAAGTGAAAAAAAAAAACTAAGTTCCTCCGATTTTGTTTATTTTTGGTGGAGAGTTAGCTCTTATCAGGAAAATAAGTCTGGAAAAGTTTGAACTCCATCAGGTGAAAGGTCTAAGAGAAATCGCTGGAAGAAATTTTGAAATTGTCAAGCCTTTTTATGCATTATTGTTCTTGTTCTCTCTGACAGGCTTCAAAAACAGCTTAATGTTCCAAAGCATGAAAAGCCTGGAGCAGACCTCAAGAAAATGAACAGTGGTAAGTTGAATTTTGAATCTCAGATTACTCTCCTCATTTTTAAACCAAGAACAAAGATTGATAAATTGAAGATTGCTATCTTCACTTTTCTCAGTGAAGATAAAATTAATATCTTCACTCTTCACAGTGAAGATAAAATTGATATCTTCACTCTTTACAGTAAAGATAAAATTGATACCTTCACTCTTTACAGTGAAGATAAAATTGATATCGTCACTCTTCACAGTAAAGATAAAATTGATATCTTCACTCTTTACAGTGAAGATAAAATTGATACCTTCACTCTTCACAGTACAGATAAAATTAATATCTTCACTCTTCACAGTGAAGATAAAATTGATATCTTCACTCTTCACAATGAAGATAAAATTGATATATTCACTCTTCACAGTGAAGATAAAATTGATATCTTCACTCTTCACAGTGAAGATAAAATTGATGTCTTCACTCTTCACAGTGAAGATAAAATTGATGTCTTCACTCTTCACAGTGAAGATGAAATTGATATCGTCACTCTTCACGGTGAAGATAAAATTTATATCTTCACTCTTCACAGTGAAGATAAAATTGATATCTTCACTCTTCACACTGAAGATAAAATTAATATCTTCACTCTTTACACTGAGTGAAGATAAAATTTATATCTTCACTCTTTACACTGAGTGAAGATAAAATTGATATACACTGAATTCACATGTGTCGAGATACGATTTTTCTGCAGTGGGAGAAATTATGGCATTTCACTAAAGTTTACAAAATAAAGTTGTTTATTACATGTTTGTATTGTGTCTATTACATGTTTGTATTGTGTCTATTACATGTTTGTATTGTGTCTATTACTACACTATGTATTTTCTTCAATTATCAATTAAAAAAAGGAACTATTTTGTTTCAGCTGATCACTCCTCCAGCACGGAAAATAAAAAACTTCCTAAGTCGTCAAAATCCAAAGCTAATCATGTTATGAACAATGATACAATACATGAAGAACTTACAACAGAAGAACACTCTCCAATGGAGGTAGACTGCAAAGTAACGACCAGTAATGTCTCTAATCACGAGATCAAGATCAAGAAAGAACCTTTGTCGTCAAATGATGAACATTTTCAGGACACCCTAAAAATTCTGCAGGAATTTGTTCGAGAAAAATTGCACAGGACAGTTCTAAGTTTTGCTGAATTTAAAAAGCTTTTACTTCTCCGGCAAACTGGTAAGTGGAATTCTCTTGCAGGTATTTTGTGTTGTACAAACTTAGCAGCTTTTTAATTTCATTTTTTTAAAGTTATGTACCCAGCTGACAATGCTGCCAAAATGCCCTTAAAATCCTGAAGCATGTTGTCACGAAAGACATGATGAAATATTTTTGTTTTGTTTGGAAAAAAATGGCTTCAGATTGCTAGAAAACAAAGACGGCTGCCAATCGCTGAAAAGTACCTCCGAAAACACCTTTTCATCATGTGTCATGTGAGACATGACATGTTTCCACAGGGCTGGTCTGGGCCGTCATGTTGTTTCCTAAGACAAGACGCTTTACTCCACATTGTCTCTCTCCACCCAGGTGTATAAATGGGTACCGGCGACAAAATGCTGGGGGTAACCCTGTGATGGGCTAGCATCCCGATCCAGGGGGGAGAGCAATACTCTAGTAACCGGGTTTAGCTACCGCCGAGTGGCCTCTTGTGGCTTGTGTGCACTTTACCTTAATATCTAACCTCTGTTGGTACTTCTTCTTGAAATAATGCCCCCCCCCCCCCCCCCCCCCCCCCACTCAAACACGCACACACTTCCTTGCTTCCCTTCCTTACTGTGGTGTAATTTGTTAGCATGCAGCCCTGGTGATCCTCTGTGTGCTGGTGTACCTGATGTACTACTGGAGAAGGCTATTGTCAACGCAGGAGCAACAGAGATTGATTTCAAGGTAAGGCACAAGTTGTTTCTTTATTGATCTAATTTCCGAGATCTTTGTGCAAAACAATTCAATAACAAGAAAATGCAGGACTTTGAAAAAGTATTTCTTTGTGGTTTGACGACTCATAAGTCACCTTGCCAAGGCATCAACCCGCTAAGATATATACTTCCCTCGTTGTTTTAAAAACTAAACTTTTTTCAAAGCCACCAAACCATTTTAGATATATATATATATATACAAGAGTCCAACTCCAATGTACCTTTGCTGGTTTATTCGCTCGACGTTTCGACCATAACGGTCTTCATCAGGAGCATCTGAGGTATATACCTCAGATGCTCCTTCTTCTAAAATCATCAATCACCGCTATCCAATGAAATTGTTTATACCTTACTCTTTCTAATACTTCTTCAAGAGTGACTGTATTCTGTAGGTACTTCAGAAAATAATAGTCTTTCAAATTCTAAGCTCAATTGTTGATTTTCAGTGGCCGCCAGGAGCACTTAGTATTGATTCGCAGTCTCGGAGATTCTTTGCCTTCAGAAGCACAGGAGAACCGTCAGATCAGGTGAAGTGAGCAATTTATCTTCGATCCATCTGGTGTCTATTGGCGGATTAGCCTAGGGACAAATGAGGGGGCCTCACACAAAAAAACACCCGGAATACAATCGTTTCGTGGCCCTTGGCCTCTGATCGGCTCTTTCATCCTCGCAGTTGTCATGATTTATTTTAAATGGATGCTGTAAATTTGCCCCAGGGCCCCAGGGCCCCAGGGCCCCAGGGGTCCTTAATTCGCCTCTGTCCACGGCAATGAAGTTCGTTAAATAATGAGAAACAATCAGAAGCAAAGGAAAGAAAAGCTCAATACCTTTTTGCCTCATTAGCACACATTTGCTTAAATGACACAACTACGATCATAGACAAACGTGTTGGGAAGGTTGGCAGTTTATACCATTCAATTCTTTCTCTGCCCTACCCCTTTTACAATGTTGATTATAACTGGACTTTTTTAATGTGAAATTGTTGGCTGAGATCCCAACATTGGAAAGGGGGAGTGGGGGCGACTCTGAAGACGAGCAGATGATCATTATTAAACGTTAAGAGAGCATTGATGTAATTCAGCACTTATGCTGATCATTTTTAAAACCTTCCCAACTACTTCTGTCTGCAATTATAGCTACAAATAAATAAAGACCTTGGCAAACATAGCAACCTCTGGAAATTCGAACGTGGTATGGCAAATAGTTTTAGAGAAATTAACCTTTGAAGTATCAACATTTTACAAAGAATGTTTGACTGTGGACAAGTCCAAGAAACAAGGTTGAATTCTGCCCGCTACTTCCGCTACCCTTATCATGTCGACATCCAGATTAGAAAACAATCCCTGAAACTGACTTTTTTTAATAAACAAGGTTACGTGATAACAAGACTGTTCATCAGCTGCATAGAGTCCAGCCCGAGGTTTGCCGAGCTTACATATCAGAGAGACGAAGGTGGTCGGAAATCCGGAATATTCCTGGATCCGTCCACGCGGACAGACACACGTGTCCGGAATTTTCCGATGCCGCGCGACGAGGGTTAAAAACCCAGCTGTAACGTAGCTTACGTTTGTTTATTGTTATTTTTTGTGTTAGTATCGAGCTATAGTGCTGGATATGTTCAGCCAATCTTGGACAATGACGAGAAAAGATTTCAGTACCAAAGCTGCAGAGCAAGACTTGCCCGCACCCAGCAGAAAGGACTGGATGACAATACAACAGGTCAGTAGAGTTCACCAACCTCTTCCCAGGTCCTTCTCCGCCTTGAATGGCGGGGCGGGCGTAGAATTCGCTGGACAAGGCTACCATAATACTCTACGAATACTGGAGAAGAAACTGTGAAGCACACCCTTACCTATTTTTAGAAAAATATACAAAAAAGATGTGTCACCGCAAAAATCTCTCTCTTCCTCAAATTCTTGTATGATTATTCATCAAGTTCAAGCAAAGGAAAAAATGAACGTGACAGCGGGTTGGATACTGAGCGGGGTCGTAGCTGTCCAAACGATGTCTGTGATTGGCGAACGATACAATTGATATATCACTTAAACAATGCCCCTATCCCTAATCCCTATCCCAGCGGGACAAATCTATTGTTTTCTTAGCGAATCACAGACATCGTTTGGACAAGTGCAGGACTACCCTGGATTCTTGTGGATTCTTGGTCTTTACTGGCATAGATTTTAGTGATTTATTTCTTATCAGGTTGATGGTCATTTGGAGAACTTTTATCGAGTGTTTCGATAGGATTTCCAATACCTTACATTTTGTAAAAATGCTACGCTAAGCGTCTTTACGAAACGCTCTCTCTTTCGCTCGAAGAAAAATTTCCAAGGCAAAGAAAAATAAGACGATTTTCCCCTCTTCTCTTTCTTGATCTTAACCGCTCAACGCCCAAATGCGGCATTAAACATTTAATCGCTTATCGGCTGAAAATCAAATAATTAATGAGTGTTTATGACTCTGACAAGGTGGCACAGCAAATGACAATTTAATTCTTTTTTAATTGTCTTTGCACGTTTCAACACGTAAGGCTATGATAGTGCAGTTTTCAATTGAGTGTCGAAAGTAATTACACAATTACTTTGGTTTTGCATTGCTACGCTTTGTGATTGGCTAAAACATCTCGTGCCACTTTCTCGACCAATCAGAAGTAAAACCAAAACCAATCGTGACTTGCTCGCACGCGTTTTCCCGCGCTTGGCGCCGCCGACATGTAATTGCTTCGAGCTCTGATTGGTTCATTGGATTGTTTACGACTGCTGTGATTGGTCAGAGTAATTACTTTGGTTTTGGTTTTACGACACTCAATTGAAAACTGCTCTATAGCAAGTAAATTAGGGACGGACCATTAGATTTTTGAGGGGGGGGGGGGGGGGGGGGGGGTTGGGCAATTTTTTGGTGCAGGATATTTTTTTCTACGCTCAAGACTGTGCAGGATTTTTCTTTTTGCTATGATTTGCTTGCATGATATTTTTTTGGCGAGTCTATATGTTTTAATGCCTGACACATATACGTGTTAGGAATATGACTGGAAAGGCCATACTACAGACAGGAATACTATAGCAAGTCAGATCTGATGTGACAGCAGCTTGATAGCATGAAGCCCGGCCCGCGCGGTGTTGTAACTGCCCCTACAATTTTCTTTACACCAGCCCCCTGTTGATGTCGCTTCCACAGTCCATCGTGGTACATCCAACCATTTTACAATTACAGGGGCGGCGCCGGAAATATAATGTTGGTGGGGCGAATCTCCTGTGCCGAGCGCCGAAGGCGCGAGCTGCCAGGGGGGTCCGGGGGCATGCTCCCGCGGGAAATTTTTGAAATGAAACTCTCTGAAATGCTATTTCCAGCGTTCCTGAGACTGGAGAAACAGTTTCCAAGGCCAGCTTTGAGTTCAGTTTAATTCTCATGAAAAGTACATGTACACGAAACACTCTCTGAAACTTGGGTGTAACTCCATTTTGGTTGTTTGTTCAAAGTAAATTTGACTGTCACTCGAATATTCTCTGTCAATTCTTGTCAGCATGGGAAGGCTTTGGAAACGAATTTTCCAAAGCGATTTTCTCTGTCATTAGAGGCAGAAAGAAACTGATTTCCATTATCAGCCATGTTCAATTTGTCAGTTAATACAATGTCTGGATGCAATGATTTAATCTTTCTTGTGACATAGTTTGTTCGTAGATGTCTTGAGCCTTCTTAGGGCAGAGGCCGAGCGCTAACTCACAGCATTGATGGATTTGTTTGATGGATTTGTCGGTAGCTGGAGTCCGATATCTGACGTCCGAGTAACTCAATGGGGTATTGAAATGCTTGGTTCACAATATCCAATCTCCAGTCTAAAGTCAGTCACAATATCTCCGATGCTAAAATTGTAGGCTTTTGATTAATTAACGGAATATTTATTTTGCAAACTCTAATGCATTAAAGCGCCCCACCATCAGATCTGGTCAAAGGATGTTGCTACACTATTCATCTCCTCCCACCGCCATTTTGAGCTGTCGAAAGTTGGTGGGGCAAATGCCCAGTAGCGGTAGCGGCGCCCCTGCAATTACAAGCTTGTTGTATAACACATAAACAAAGTATTTCTCATCCATTGAGATATACATGTACCTACAATGCCACTGTACAACTATAAAAGAGCCATTCCTTGTGTCCGAAAATATCTTACATGCTCATGAAATCAGTTAAAAAGCCTACAAAGAAACTTACGTCGGGTCAAAAATAAACCATTGTTATTGGCTAAACTAAACAACCAATGAAAAGATAAAGAACATTTGATCCTCCCCAAGTGCATATAAGTCGCTAACATTCTACAACGTCAGTGTGATTCATTTGTGTTCTGACCATCTGCTCCTGGATATGAACTGTTCTAAAAATATAAAGCTTTGCAGGAATTTGTTTTCCTGGGGTTTTTGTTTTGCACGATATTTTTTTTGCAGTTCAAGGCCGTGCTCGAATTTTGACATGACATGATAAAGCCCGAACTAGCGCGAACGCCAATTCTCTTGGTAGAGAATTGGCGTTGGCGCTAGTTTTTCTATCTTTTTGCTGCTACACCGTGCTGACGAAACCCAACCAGGTCGAAACAGCTGTCCACGGTTGCATTTTGGCTTTCAGTTTGGGCTCTATCATGTCGTTGTCGTGTTAAATGTTCAACGTAGTATCAGCCTTGCTTTGTACTTTGATTTTATGATATAGCCACGTTAATTTTGTCATATCTTTTTCTCTTAGGATCTCTTAGAGCGGTATGGTAACAGCCATATGTACTGGTATCTGCGAGGAACATCAAGCATGGTATCGAATCTTTAGCACTCTTTAGCAGGAAAATATTCGCAGTGCAAAGGGAGCCTGAATAAAGGTTAAGCGTCCTGTCACGCGTCACGCATTGTACTTCATCGAGTCACGTGAGCGTCAGAATGGAGTATAGCATACTATAAGATGTTGCTCAACAAGCATCTATTAGTCGCGCTTGAAGTATGCTTTACTGTAAACTACATCCTGGAGAAGATTTAAGGGCCAACAGCTTTTGGATATTAAGTTCATATTTGAAGTTGCTCCGAAGGCTTGGTCTTTAGTTAACTAAACAGTTTACTTGTACAAGAAGTCAAGCTCGTTCCTGGAGGCCTTCATTTAAGGATACCTTGAAAAACCTCTCAGTGATTTAGCTCAAATTTATACAGACAATAGAAAGAACTTGTTGATTCGCCGGAGAATCACATCAATGTGCGATTACTACTTTTTATAATGAAACAATTTTAACAGCACCGAAGAGTTCACCGACATGGACAACAAAGCTACACTAGCATATATTTATTAAACGAGTGAATCCTTTTTTTCTAATAACGAAATTGTTTCGTAATAAAACGACTTGTGCCAATTTTGTTGTGGTCTCTTTACACTTAGGGGCGAACTATTAGATTTCTGAGGAGAAGGGTATGGGGGGTGAGGGGGGTGGTGATCTTGAAAAAAATATCCTGCAACTGCGGATTCCTCACTTAACACATTGTTTTTTAGCAAAAAATTCCCTGCAGCGACTCAGGTAAAAGAACAAAAGTACCGACTATATCACCCAAATCCCCTCCCCGCTCGGAAGTCGGATGGTTCGTCCCTTAAGTTCCTTTTCACAGAGTTATGAACACGTGAATATTGTAACAAAACAAGTCCGTTAATGAACTTGAAAGTGACATCCTCGAGACTACAAAAACTTGCTCAGTTTTGTTCATTAACAAGTTTCTATTTCAATATTATAAGCGATTTTTAACGTTTCTATAGGAGGTCTAACTTGGACACTTGCCCAAAATATTCACACTCACATTAAGTTCCTTCTTTTCACAGAGACACGAACCGATGAATATTTAGACAATACAAAATAGTAAGAGTTTTGGAAAACTCGCTCAGCTTCGTTCATAAAAAGTTTATTGTTTCAATATTCGGAGGCGATTTTCTCAATCTCTATCGCATGGTGAACTACCCGGCAAATCTCCCCTTTCACTGAGAAATGAAAGCAGGAATATTGAGACAATGGAAATTTGTTAATGAACTTGAAAAGGACCTCTTCGAGTTTTGAAAAACTAACGCAGTTTTGCTCATTAATGAATGATAATTAGATCAATATTCAGGGACGATTTTCTCCGTTTCTAGCAGAGCTCAGGCCTCAGAATTAATCATGAAAAGTCCGAGGTAATGTTACTAGGAAATCGTGGGTATCACTCTTTACGAAACGATACCGAAATAAGAAACCTAAAAATCAAACACGCAGTAAAAATCTTAGGAGTTCAATTTACCTACGACCTACGTGCTAAACGAAGGTTGAATTTCGACGAAATTCTTACCTCTCAAACAAAAATCACACATTTGGAGATGGCGAGATCTTACCATAATTGGCAGAATTCAGATTGTCAAAACGTTCATAATTCCTATTTTTCTGTTTAGGGCAAGCGTGATTTGTTCTGATCAAGAGTTTGTAAAAGAGGTGAATAAAATTATTTTCGGATTTCATTTGGAAAGGTAAAGACAAGGGAAAAGGCCCACCTTCACCCAAATTGCTGCGAGCGCCGTGTTACAAGAAATTCATTCTTGAATGTGTGCAACCAATCAGATCATGAATATGAACAATGGAGCATTTGAAAACAAAAGCAAACGACCGCAACGTCTTTTGGGTGAAGGTGGACCTCTAAGCGCACTGTTCTGGTTGGCGATATTGAGGACGGGGGACTAAAGGCTCCACATTTAAATTCCATGATAGCCAGCGTAGCAAGCGTTCCCGTACGAACGACTTTTTCCGCATTCTGGCCGCACGAAAATTGGGACGAGAGCAAAAAATCGGCGGACGGGGGTGGGAGTGGGGAGGTGAGGGAACGCTTGCCTGCAACTGGTCCCACGATTTTGAAAAACCCGTTCGTCCACGAACAGGGCTCCTGATTGGTGCGGTGTGGTCACCTTGAGTGACAGGTTTGACAAGTAGCTATCAAATTTTCAAGCAAAATATTTTGAGCGTGACTTGCGATCAAAGGATAAAAGATCAAAATGGAGCTCGGAGAACATGTGAAAGATTTTGAAACGTGTTTGAACGAAGTTATATCGGAGCTGAGCGAAACGGGGCTTGCTTTTACTTTGAAAACGGGACAGGAAAGGCAATGCGCCATCTTTTTAGCGGCAAAGATTTAATGCCTCTTTCTGATTGGTCGCCGTTAAATAATAACCGATTCAAAATTCGTACCGAGGGTGGGGAGCCAGGCATTTCCGTAACGTTTTCGTTCAAATGTAAACAAATCACCAGGTTCCCACCCTCGGTACGAATTTTGAATCGGTTATTGTTTAACGGCGACTAATCAGAAAGAGGCAAATCAGCAGGACGGTTTCTGGCTGGCACAACCAAGTCTTGATACGCATATCGACCACTTGGAAAGTGTGGGATTTTGATTTTCTTCGAGGGCTAGCTCCGGACCGTTTGGACGGATTTTCGATCGAGAGGTACGAGAAGAAGCGTGAATCTTTCGGCCTCTCTGTTGCGTGGTTTAAACGCCGTATGATGCGATTTTATGTGGAAAAATCGCCTCGGCGCTGGAGCCGTTCAAAAATCTCTTTCCACCCTTGTCCTTCTCTTACCAAGGCGTACAGTCAACGGCGAACTCAGAATCCTTCAAAATCGCTCAAAAATCACTTTTACGGCAAAAGGACGACAACACACAACAAATAAGGTAATTTAACGTTTACTTAGCGTTAATCAGTACATACATTTGGCGATACGTCGCTATAATATGAAATTTAGGTAAATCCCATACATTTCCTATAAAATTACAAACGGTCATGTTACACAAACAGATTGTCTGGGCTTCTTGTGGTGCTGAGTAGTTGAGCTGAGCGGTATTGCACGATAGCGTCTTTCTAATCGTGGCGTAGCCGACAAATTACGTTTTGGGCTCAGAGTTTTCTTTTTTATGTGTGTCACTTCATTGCATGGAAATTCATGCATGCATGCATAGTTTATAGTTTCATAGATTTTTAGTATCACTGGTCTGACTGGTTGCGACGCGACCTTGTGATTCCGTTCTTGATTTCACGGATGGCGGTAAAATCTCTCCGTGTGTTGACTTGAGAACCAGAAGTAAGAATTACAATGTACAAGTACAATGCAAGGCGGTCATGGATGGATAGGACCGTTTGATATTGTATTCGCCGCTTATTGCTGTCGGATTTTTGTTCCGGCAAGTTTTATGTTTTATCTGATAAGCTACTTTATAGAGATCGAGGTTTCAAGTGTCGGCTACTAAATGTATGTAGTCTTTATACTTTTAATAATAATAATAATAATAATAATAATATAATTATAATATTTTATGTTTTTCCGTAAAAGCACTCAAAACGTAACACTCGGTAATCAATACTGCAATGTGTTAAAGACGCCAGACGTTCAAGCTGTGTACAATTTCTTGTTATTTTACAATTCTGCTTATGACAAACTTACGTTCTCTAGCTATTAATGGATGTTTATCACCAGTTTATAAAACAAACTTAAGATCGCATCCTTTTTTAATGTTATGACGTATCCTCCTCGTTTATTCGAAATATTTTCTTCATTGTGCTTTTCATAATATCGCGTATTTCTCTATATCTCCAGCAATAAACGAGAGGGTTTAAAGAAGAATTTAGAAGAACCAGGAACAATGAGGTTTGTCTAGCCATCAAATATGAAATTCGCAAACTATTAGTTAAATACAAAATTTGAGAGGTATGAAATGGAAAATAACAAGCCAGGAAAACAAGGTAGATAAACAAAGCATTATAGGCAGACTTCTTTTGTTGGAGTAGCTCCACTGCTTGGGCATTTTGCACCTGAATTTGGCTTTGTATTTGATTCTGGTGATGACGTACAACTTTGTAAATACGAATATATGCAGCAGTCGCCATAAGAAGACCAACAAATAAAATAATCGTAGGAACAATGTCATTGCGTTTAGGAAGTGAAATATATATGAAGGCAGTGACACCACTTATTAACCATAAAGCCACCAACGCTATTTTGACACGTTTTGAAGTGACAAGTTCTTGATATCGAAGATGGAGCAAAACCGCGAGAAGTCTATCGACTGCAATGGCGATTATATTTAAAAACGATATTAAAGCGAGAAAAGAGGTAAAAAAATGATAAACGGTTAAAATTGTTGGACACATTGAGTCAACGTTATAGTCCCCAGTCGATGCCATCTTCAACATCACTGCGATGTTAACAGCTTTCATTGGTTGCGAAAACATTCCCACAGCAAGATCGGAGAAAGCGAGACTCAGAAACAACTTCCTTACATTGGCGGGTATCGATGAGGCTTTCCACAGCGCGCGAATGACAAGAAGATTTCCAAGAGCTGCAACCGGAGATAAGACAAAGTTTAAAGCACACAAAATCAACATGAAGTCTTTCAGATGGTGAACAAGTTTCACTTGTTCGTGAAATTGTTTAGCGCAGAACTGGGTGAACATTGTAGACTTTGTTATCTCAACAATCGATGTATTTTTCCAGAAAAATTTTCGTCTTCATAGAAGCCCTACCGTTTATTGACCATCCGCATTGGAGCTATCCCCTATGCTGTCATAATAGAGTGTCGATGTCAGTCTATCTATTGTTTTTCTGTTCTGTTGACAAGTCGTTTGTAGGCCGCAGTTAGCTGTTAGCATCGGCTCAGTGGTGTTTGTCCTGAGCTTCTCGGGATGCAAATTAATTTTTTTTTTTTTTTTTTTTTTTTGTAATGTAATCTTTATTTCCAATAACAGAAAATACAACAATCTACATTTAAGTTATAATTATTACATTATTACTAGTATTTTTTATTTAAGAGATTGATTACACTACATTTTATTATTATTACGATATATTTATGAAAAGGTATTTATACACAGTTATATGATACACCATAAATTAATAAACAATAGATTGACATTAAGGATTTAAAAGATTGTTTTCATACACATTCCACTTGTTTTTAAAAAGTTGATATTTGTTTTGCTTTTTTGCAACATACTTTTCTGTGTCGTATTTATTGTTCAAAATTCTAGACGATTCTAGACGCAATGGATTACACCGAAACTAATAACCTACCAGGCCTATTCATATTTATTGACTTCGAAAAAGCCTTTGATAGCTTAGAGTGGACCTTTCTCAAAAAATGTTTGGAGTTATTCAATTTCGGGCCTAACTTCATGAGATGGATCAATGTTTTTTACAAAAATATTCAAAGTTGTATCATCAATAATGGTTTATGTTCACACTTTTTTAGTATCGAAAGGGGAGTTCGACAGGGTGATCCACTTTCCCCATACCTTTTCTTAATTGTAGTAGAAATTTTGGCTATTGCTATAAGAACTCAAGAAAACATAAAGGGAATAGAAATTGATGGCATGGAAACCAAATTGCTTCAATTTGCTGATGACACAACTGTAATCCTGTCCGATCTAAATTCTGCAAAAGCCCTATTTAAAATACTCTACGACTTTGAGAAGATCTCGGGCTTGAAACTGAATGTTGCAAAGACTGAGGCAATGTGGATAGGATCCAACAAAAACTGTGAAGATACACCGCTTGGCTTAAAGTGGCAAAAGTGTGTAAAATTTTTAGGAGTCTACATAACTTATGATATCCAGCTTTTTGTGGAAAAAAACTTTAAGCAGAGAATAAATTTATGGAAAACAAGAGGGTTATCTATCTATGGCAAAGTGAACGTTATAAAGTCTTTATTGCTTCCGAAAATGATTTATCCCAGCTCTGTCTTATGCACACCTGTTCAAATTATAAAAGAATTTCAAACATTAATATTTAATTTTTTATGGAATGGGAAAGATGTGACTCGCCGCGCAACGTATGCACCCTATGAGCTTGGTGGCTTGAAATGTTCGGTTTTTGGAAGTCTTATTTAAGCAACCTTTTGAAAAATTATGGAGGACTTTTTCTATTGGATTGTAATTATAGCACAGACCATTTAAACATTCAATCACCCTTTTATTATGAACTTTTGTTATGGTGGCAAAAATTAAGAGAAACGTTTGATCCTGATAATAAATACAAATACATTATTTGGAATAACAAAGAAATTCTGGTTGATAACAAAACCGTGTTTTATATAAATTACTTTGCCAAGGGAATTAAATATACTGACGACCTGTTATTTGACAAGAATAATATTAAGTCTTTTGACACGGTGAATCAAAAAGGACCAATTAACTCGAACTTTTTGACTTGGACTGGTTTAAGGAAATCGGTTCCTGATCATTTACGCATAAGGCCGCCTTCTTTTAAAATGGTCTTTGATTTAGAAAACTATAAATGTCGGAACTACTACAGCACCTTAATACAACTTACTTATGAACACCCCAAAAAATGGGTTTCGCTAGCTAACGAATTTAATTTAACAGACGAACAACTTTCTGAAGCATACCTGTTACCTTTGAGAGTTGCTTCTGAGCCTTATGTGCGTTCCTTTCAGTACAAGGTGTTAAACTACATTTTATACACTAATAAACTTCTTTGTAAAATAGGGTACATTACAGACTCGAATTGTACCTTTTGTAAAGAGACTCCTGAAACTATTCTTATCCATAGTTTTCTTAACAACTCAGCACCTGGAACAAGTTATGGAAATGTTCGACTTAACAAAATTAACGTAACCCGCGCTTTGAAATTGAAACCAGCTTCCTTTTCCAGTGATTATTTTAAAAACATGCTTTATTTTTGTGTTTTACCTCTTAATAAACATTTCGTTGTTGATAGACACCAATTAATTCAAGGCCTGTTGCAAGTAGAAATTAGATGTTAATTACTGGAAAGGGAATTTTTTATAGATGGGCTGCTTATGCTTATTATACTTTGTGTCTATCAACAACAAAATAGGTTTATTTAGAGAAAATTCATCAAGGCCAAGGCATTTTGTTGTGAACAGTATCTTTTTGTCCGAGAAATATTCCATTTATCACTGGTTGAAAAATCTCTATAGATCTGGAATTTAACTAGACATGACGAGACACAGGACTTGTTTTATGTGCAAGTTAGTGCTATTCTGACAGTCGTAATTCGTTTTTAGGGAGCTTACGCAACAAGGACGGCAACGCCAAGGAAAACGTCACTTGAAAAAAGGATTCGCGCTATTTAATTTGTTTAATTTGTCTAATATGACTGGATTGTCCAGGAGCTAAATTTGAAGGGTCAGCCTTTAAGTTCAAATAGAGAAAGGAAAATTAACCGTCGTGTGTTGATCATTTGACGTTATTGTTTTGCAGGGATTAGGCAAAGAAATGTACCAAAATGTAAAACGCACGTGCAGAAGCATTGTTTCCGCTCATTAAACCTATTGTTTTGTGCTGTTCTCTCTGCCGTCGCCGTCGTGGTTGCGTAAGCTCCCTATTATTTAATATCTGAACGGTAAGCTTCTCGGGATACAAATTCATTTCAGTGGTGATATTGAAGATGGTGCAAAACCGCCAAAAGTCTATCGACTGCAATGGCGTACACATTGAGCCTAAGATGTAGTCACCAGTCGATGCCATCTTCAACATCACTGCGATGTTAACACCTGACATTGGTTGCGGCAACATCCCCACAGCAAGATCAGAGAACAGTGAGAGAAAGCGAGAATCAGAAACAACTTCCTTACATTGGCGCGTATCGATGAGGCTTTCCACAGAGCGCGAATGACTAGAAGATTTCCAAGAGCTGCCACCAGAGAAAACACAAAGTCAGCATGAAATCTTTCTGAAGGCCGGAACAAGTTTAAATTGTTTGTGAAATTGTTTAGCGCAGAACTGGGTGGACATTGTAGACTTTGTTATCTCTACAATCGATGTATTTTATTGACCACTTGCATTAGAGCTATCCCCTATGGCCATAACTGTCACAATAAAGCGGTTTTCAATTGAGTGTCGATTTCAGTCTGTTTGTCTGTTCTGTTGACAAGTTGTTTGTAGGCCGCAGCTAGATAGCTGTTGGCATCGGCTCAGTGGTGTTTGTCCTAAGCTTCTCGGGATGCAAGCTCATTTCAGTGGTGGCTACATAAAGGCCTATTCTAATCCACCGTTTTCTCGACACTGCAGCTGGAAGCAAGTTATGGAAATGTTCGCCGGACTTAACAAAATTAACGTAACCCGCGCTTTGAAATTGAAACTTCCTTTTCCAGTGATTATTAAAAAAATGCTTTGTTTTTGTGTTTTACCGCTTAATAAATATTTCATTGTTGATAGACACCAATTAACAAATTCAGGGCGCATTTTTAGCTCTTTTACCGGTCGTACCTATCAACAATGGAATATCCATGCTGCTGACTGGAGTGGAGCCCATGCCTTTCCAGCTTCTTTCGTTGCTTTCTTCTTTTGCCGCGTACTTTATTTCCGTTTATTCTCACTATCTGGGAACCTGGGACAAGTTATGAAAATGTTTCACACAAGGCCTATTGCAAGTAAAAATTAAATGTTAATTACGGGAAAGGAAATTTTTAGATAGGCTGCTTATGCTAATTATACTTAGTGTCTATCAACAACAAAGTATATTTATTTAGAGGAAACTCATTAAGGGAAAAGGAAGTTTTAAAAGGGCTCCTATTATATTAGTTTCGTTTTGTCGTGACTGACAAATAGCTTTCGGTGTAAAAAAAATGCTTGCTAATCATTCGAAAAGGAAGTCCTAACTTACCCCCGTTACGTTTGTTCATTCCTTCCTACAACAAGATAGTAATTTGTTCTATGGTAAAACTTGCGAAGCTAGCCGGGTCAGAGCATACGCGATATCAGCATTAAAATTGTCTGTGTAAACGTCCCTTTAATTAAAACTTCACTATTATAAAGACATACCCACTATTTTTACTTAACGCGGTATTGGTAAAGCCTGGTTCACACTAGCGACATAACGACATAAGAACATGGACATAATGACTTAAAGAAAAGATCAGTTTTTTGCTTATGTCGTTATGTTTATGTCAATATGTTCCTATTATGTCGTTATGTTGTGTTGTTCACACTGGTGACATAAAACATCGATATACGTCGCGTTTTGAATTTGCGTGACCTCGCTGTTATGTCGTTATGTCGCTAGTGTGAACCAGGCTTAAGGTGATTCCATTGAAAAAGATGGAATTTTTACGATTTTCTAAAACTTGGTCCAGATGGTAATTATGTTATGAGCATCACAAAAATGAAATAAAAAATAGGGGTCACCGTGCTCGTTTTTGCACAACATGGATGGCCATTATAGTAACTATACGACCCGCGAGATTTCATTACTGAACCCTAATAATCAGAAAGGGGACTATAATTTCTAAAAAAAAATCATTGTTTGGATTAAAATAATAGAGCAGTTCAACAAAATTGACTTTGATCTTACATTATAAACTATTTTAGTTGACCAGGAATTAAGATTATGAAAGAAATTAAAGAATTCGCGGCGTGCGCGCATACCCAACACTACCTGAAGACGTGTTCTTTACAGCATTCAAATACAAATATTTCAAAGCAGAATTTTTAACTTTTCTTTAAATCGCGATATATTGTAGTCAACCGTGTGTCATTTAAATTTCTGCATTAAAAATTGGGGGTCACCGTGCTCGTTGTCAAGCTATTGTTCCCGACCAGCGCGAAATCCTCTTTGTAATTGAATCCTTAAAGGAAACCCTCTTGCTTCGGAGTGCGCGCGCGCTCGTGCACGCGCAAATGACGCAATTTATTATGCGCAGTAGTGATGCGCAATGCAAAACTAGGGAATCACCTTAAGCGAGCGACGGGTAATTTGTCGATTTTGTGTAATGATACCTATGAACCATTTCATTGTTGCAAGTAAACTGTGTTCAGTTTTTCTCGAGCAAAGTAAGAGCTAATTAAGATTACGCAAAGGCAAGCCAGGAACGTTTTCACTGTATAAAGACAAATTAAAAATCATTATTTTTTAAACTGTCGCGTTCATAATTGGCGAGGTCCTCAGTAAGGTGTATTTCTTAAAGTACATTACAGAAAACTTCTCCGCATAATTCAACTTCAACAACGCTTTCTTTTCATACAGCTCCAGTACGGTTTGTCTCGAGAAACGCGCTTCGAAAGCAAAACACGCTATTCTATTCTTTATTGAAGAAAAAAAAACGCGCCGAGTGCATTATTTAGTTATATAAGCACGCGGGAATTTTTAAGAACTCGAGAGAAGTGCAGGGAAGCACGAGTGTTCTTAAAAATTCGCAAGTGCTTATATAACTCAACAATGCACGAGGAACAAGTTTTTTTTTTCATAAAATAAAAACGGTTATAATGAACCTTACGTCACGCACGTGCTTTATCGAGTTATAATGAACTCGGTTTAACCAATCATAGAGCGCGCATTTTCTTGAGCATTTTATAAAATCTGATAAAACATGATTTTTCAGCTGATCAGAGTGTGCGCTACTTCCAATTTTTCCATGTTTAGTTAACCACTCAAACAAGGGACACTAAGCCTGTTTTTATTTACAATAGTAGTAGGGAGTTTGAACAATTCAGCAATGCACTGGGGTTTTTTTAGTATTGTCACTTAATCAAGAAAAAAATTGTGATAGGTAGGCTGCTTATTTGCTGATCATAGAATGGCTAGCTAAAGTCGAGTTTTAAAACAAAGGCACCAAGTATGACACGAGTGTAAACAGAAAAGAAATAAAAAGCTTCGTTCCTGTAAATCAGTTGTTCTTTTTCATGACATATGGCCAGTGGAATTATGCGGCCATGTATCCATAAGCTAAATATAAAAGCGCGTTTTAATCCATTCACTTTCGGAATCAACTATGGTGACATGCAATGTAGTTCTAACTTTTGAGTCAGTCAAAGAAATCCTATGGTGTGAGCATTCAAATAAAAGCCGGGGAGCTTAAGCAACCACGACGGCGACGGCAGCGAGAACAGCACAAAACAATAGGTTTGATGAGCGAAAACAATGCCATTGCACGTGTACGGTGTTTTACATCTTGGTACATTTCATCTTTGCTGTTCCCTGCAAAACAACAACGTCAAATGATCAAATTATAGGTTTTGTGGAGAACGTGAACACACGACGGTTAATTTTCCTTTTTCCATTTGAACTGGAAAGCCATCCCTTCAAATTCAGCTTCTGGACAATCCAGACACATTAGACAAACTAAACAAATTGGAACAACTGCAAGGTAGTTTAAAAAAGCGCGAATCCTTTTTTCAAGTGACGTACGTTTTCCTTGGCGTTGCCGTCGTCGTTGCTTAAGCTCCCTAAAACCTCTTCAGCAGAACGTTTGCATGGTACCATTTGTTTTTTAATATTTTACAAAATGAAATTTGGGATTTTTGTTTAATTTGATTTTTGGCACTCTCGGGAGTTAAAGGGGTAATGCTAATCGTTTAATTAACTGTTGATGTCCTATTGCGATCGGTGTGCGACATTTGCAACTCTCAGCGTTAATCACAACTCATTCCTATAACTGCAACTTTGGCGAACTTTGCCATAACTAAATTCATAACCGCGAAAACTTTCGTAATACTGTCACGGGTACCCCAACCCCAGGTAACCCTTGCGCTTTGGTTTTGCATTGCTACGCCAATTTCTCAACCAATCAGAAGAAAAACCAAAACCATGAACCATCATGAATTACTCGCACGCATTTTCCCGCGCTTGGCGTCGGCTGCATGTATTTCGTTCTTTCTTTTACAAGGGTTTAAGGGTGGAGAGACCGACTTCCCGAGCACGGTGTATTTGACATCCTTGTGTTTTCGACCTCAAAGAATGCTGGTATCATTTCTGACGAGAAATTGTTGCGAACTTGCTCTAATCGATCAACAAAAGCGAACTGAAGGAAAACCCTTCTCTGTTGACTTTATTTGCCGTCAAATAATTTTTGAATAAATCTAGATTCAAATAATTTTCCGCTTCTTTTTTATTCATACCCCCGGGACATTTGCATTTTTTTCCCAAAATACTAATGCCCGGGGGTTGTCCCGGGGGGACACTGCTGGAATTGACTGATGCATGAGTTATGATAACTGAGGGCATGACGACCGCATGAAAATAATGTATTGGCGTTGACGACTGTTTATGAGGGTTATCAAGAGCGATAAACAGAGACGGATGAAAGTGCACGTGATTGGATAAGAGCGCATGAAAGTTGATTGACGTTTATCGGAGGTTATGGAGTGCAAGAATATAGCTGCATGTTGAATGAGCGTTTACGACATCACACTAGAGTTGACGAGTAAGCCATCGATATTAATTGAAACACTTGAAAGGTAATGAAAGTACAGTGATTAACGAGAGCGAATGATGCTGCGTGAGAATTGACGTGAGGTTAGCAGAGTTAATACTGTGGACATACAAATTAACTAGAACGAAAAGTTAATTAGCGCGTATGAATGTTTGTGATACCACACGAATGTTGCTATACTTTTGGTATACTGAGAAAAAATTGATAATTAATAGCGCCGAGATTTAACGAGATCGAATGATCCTGCATTGGTGTTGACGACGCTAGAAAAAGGTGGTTTTATCAGTGATGTGAGATCGATAAGAACGCACGAAGGTCGACAAAAGGAAGTGTTAATTGATTCGAGTATACAGGAGTTCACAAGGACGCGCGGTAGTTGATGCGAGCGTGCGATATTTATGGCCAGTGCAATAGGCTGACGAATGAAGTTTGACGAGAAGGCTAGAAAGTCTACGGCATCGTACCAAGGTAGACAGGAGGGCATGAGAGTTTACAAGAGCCTACGAGGGCCGACGAGAGCGCGGAAGAGTCGATGAGAACGTGCGAAGCCGTTGACGAGTGGGCATATTTGATTGATGGGAGCGCATGATTACTGATGAAATCGTATGAACTGACTGACAAAAGCCGCCGAGAGTCGATTTGGCGTACGAAGTTGCAAGAGCACATAGGAGTTTCTAATAGTGTGTGCGTATCAACGAGAGCGCAGATGAGTGCACGAAAAAACATGTGTATGTAAATTGAAGACAGCGCACGAGGATTGGTGAGAGGGTACGAGAGTTGATGAAAACATACTACCGTTGAAGAGAGCACATATGATTGATGAGAGCGTTTGAAAGGCATGAGAAATAACGAGAACTTGAAGAGACAACCGTGAAGTGAGAGATAAAAAGAGCGCATGCGAATTTAAAGGACAGCGTATGAGAGGTGGCGAGAGTGCATAATACTTGATGAAAGCGCACTGGGGTTGACGAGAGTGAAAAATAGTCGACGAGAGCGTACAAGGGATGACTAGATCTAGAGTGCACGAGGGTTAACGAAAGAGTAATGGATTGACGAGAGCCGGCGTAGGATCGTACCAAAGTTAACGAGAGCGAATTAGAAATTACGAGAGCCCATGATAGTTGACGAGTGTCCGAAGGTTAAGGGGGGAGAAACTTAACTACAGTTTTGGAGTCGTTGCTAGGGACATCATTTCATGGTTAGCATTTCTCATGTGTTATAAACTGCTAATGTGGTGGGAACGGCACCGCGGCAGAACGTTTGCGCATGCGTAAACTTCAAGCACTTCCGGTCCGTTAAACTACCAGTCAACATCGATGCGAACAGCATAAAACAACACTTCCGCATGAACCAACAGACCTAGATTTTCTAGATGCAATGATGAAAGGACCAAAACCGAAGAAAATTATGGTACGTACACGATCGGTTCTTGCATGAATACATTTCGAGATGGAGTGAAGACTTGTTTTTTGTGAAAAAATGCGATGCAAAAATTATTTGTTCATATTTCGTTGTTGGTGCAAACACCAAACCCCTTGGTGCAAACGCTTGAAACTTGAACGATGAAAAAACTTTTCAACGAAACAAACTTTTTCTCTACCTTTGTTTTATAACTCTTACTTTTTGTTTTCAAACTTCGCGGTACGGGAGTTTTATGTTGTTTATGTTGTAGTTCATTTTTTATTTCAGGTAATTTTTGTTTTTCCTTTGTTTCAAATTCATGAGCATATATTACCATACCCAAAAACAATGGAAAAATAAAAATTACCTGAGATAAACAAATTAACTACAACATTTACATGGGATTACAGTATGTCACCGAAAATGCGTAATTCACCGGATGCTCAGTTTTCTACTCATGCGCAGTGCGTTCTGCCGCGGTGCCGGTGGGAACTATGAAACTGAACACAAGACATCACTAAATCGACATTGCACATGCGTAACTAGTGCCAGTCCCCAACCGCGCGTAAGAATGAAAAAGCGTAAAAACTCAAAGGAAACGAGATAAAAATCTGATTTTTTTGCCGAATCATAAGCAATTCAACTTTTTTAAAAATCTGTAGCATGGAATTACCGTTAGGCGAAAAAACAGGAAAGTTATTAAGGAAAATGTATCAAAATACACCCTTATGACGTCATAGCTTTTTCAATTACGTGAATTTTAACAAATCCATGCTACAGATTTTTTATTAGGATGTTCTTAAGCCGTTGACATTGGTTTTATTGGAAAAAAATGTAAGATGTTTGAGTTTTAAGGGTTTTTATGTTCTGGTCACGTGACTTACCAAATATGGCTGTGACTTATGAAATTTAATGGTACCATTAACAGAATGAACGTGACCAAACATCATAGCCGAGGAAGTAAAGAAACTCATTATATGACGTTTGGAACTCTTCCATAGCAACCACCTTGTAGTTAAGTTTCTCCCCCCTTAATGAGAGCGAGTCAGTGAGAGATGGTGAAAGCACATTACAGTTGACGACAGTGTAAAAGGATTGACGAGTGTGAATAAGAGATGACGAAAACGCACGATAGTTAACGACAGTGCAAGAAGGTTGATGAGAACGAATGAGAACGAGAGCGCGTGATAGTTGACGACAGTATCCGAATGTTGATGACAGCGAATGAGAGACGAGAGCGCATGATAGTTGACGACAGTGTCAGAAGGTTGATCGTAAAAGCAATGAGAGACGAGAGCGCATGACAGTTGACGACAGTATCCGAAGGTGCATGAGAGTTGACGAGAGCGAATAAAACATGACGAGTGTGAATTATAGTTGACAACAGCGAACGAGGGTTGACTGACAAGTCTTAAAGTGGAGGACGGCGTACATACCTCTTATTAGTCGAGTTCGAGGTCCGTACCGTAAGTTACGGACCGAGTTTTTTTTCCTCGATTTATGGCCCAAGCGCGCTTCGCGCGCGGGCCATAAATCGAGGAAAAAAAACGAGGTTCCGTAACTTACGGTACGGACCGAGAAAAACGAGGCTAATAAGATATTTATTATATCTCTAAATCGGAGATAAAGGGAAACCTTTCAAGTCAAAAGATGGACGGCTTCATTTGACTGACGTACGTCACAAGAAAGCAAAGAGCAAATTTTATTGGCTTTCAGAAATAGTGTGATCGGTCCTCGATTCGGCGTGAACTTGCGTGGCTCTTGAATGAAAACTATGAAAACGAATTAATTTATCCTTCCACGTGTTCGATAGGACGACGGAAACCTGACACAAGGTAGTTTTCTTTGAAAAAATTCATAGTTACTGGCGAAGACAAGTGAGTGAAAGAAGAATGAAATCGCCAAAACAAACGTGTTTGTCAAACTGGAAAATGTGGCTGTGGCAGCATTTCGGTCTACAGCGGTGAACGAAGAAACTCTCAAACTTCAAAAAGGATACTGAAAATATCTCCTCATCAACTGCAAGCTGTTTTTGGCTTTTCGTTGTGCTTTAGTGGCTTCATGCCAAACTTTGTGCATGGATGAGTTTGAATTTCAATCGCACCTGACAAATTTTCAGCGTGAGCTGCAGCAAGAGCTGAGCGTATTTGCGAATACGCAAAAATTGTTTTCAGGGAATTCACTGCAAGGACAAAAATTTCCGCGCTGAGGCATTAAGGTACACTTTTAGCGTAATTCTGTAGCCTCAAGTTTGTTCTTCTTAGAGCCACTGCCACGAACGATAACTCCGAACTTAAGTTTTATATAACTAGACAAGAACTTGATCAAACTAAGCTAGCTTAACAGTTTACCGATGGAAGCCGTTTCAAGTTGTTTTGCAGCTTTATGTTTTTCATAGAGAAGTTTTCTTACAAAGAAAAGAACTCTTTTTTCAATGCTGAATTAAATTGTTAAACTGAGTTAAACGATTTTGCCAAGTTACTCGAGTTTTTACAACTTACAGCCTAGAAGCTAAATACCAAAACAATAAGCATGTAAGCTTTATACTCAAGAAAATTGTCAATGCTTTTTGATTCGCGGCTAATCAGTTTTTTGCTAAAGTTATAGCTAATTTCATCGAAGAGAGTTTTTGTAACCTGACATGTTAACCCATTTAGCTCCAAACGTTTTCTCTGGATGTAGAAAACAACTTTCGTTAGCGGATGCTAGACTGATACTGGGACTCTCAAATTTTCCGGTCCGTACTGTTAAATTAACCAATCATAGTGCGCATACTAACTGAGAGATATAATAAGAATGTTTACGAAATCGCGTAAGAGATGGCAGAAGCATTAGAAAAATGCCGAGAATCCGTAAGAGTTGACAAAATCATAAGAAAATTCACGAGAGGGGATGAGAGTTGACGATAGAATATGACAATTGCCGAGAGGAAATAAGAAATAATGACAGTGCATGATAGCTAACGACTGCGTAAAACTCAAGTGCAGAAATGAGAGACAGCGGAAAGAAAGCTTGATAATTAGTCTCCACATCATCGTGCGAGGTTTAACAAAAAGCGAATGATAAATAATGAGGGCGAACGAATGTTGACGAGAACGCCTGAGATTCAAAAACAGCTAAAAAGGGTTTAAGAAAGCGCATGACGAGGAAAGAAGCGAACGAATCTTCACTAAATGTAGAAGACAACTTAGGAGTGTTAACAATAGCGATAAAGACGGATGGATGAAAGCGCACGAGATTTCATAAGAGCTTATAGGAGCACTTGTGAAGTAATAAGAGTACAGAGCTTGACGAGAGCGAATGTTGAATGAGAGGTAACAAGAGCAAATGCTACGACATGAGAGTTGACAAGAGCTTGCTAGGGTTTACGATAGCGCAATTAAGTGCTGATTAGAGGGCACTCGGATAATTAAGGTTTACAAAAGAGGAAAGTTGATTAACACGCACGAACGTTGCTATAGATAAGAGCGCTTAACGTTATTGGTATACTGGAGTTGATAATTAAGAGCACACGAGAGTGAATGATCCTGTATAAGATACTTTGAATGATGGACGAGAGCGCAATTGACAGGGCAGTAAAATGACAAGGCAGTAAGTTGATATGGGTGTAAATGATGCATGGTTCAACATCTTTCAGCATTTGTTGATCAACAAATGTTAAACGATGTTGTAACTTGTTGTATGAGTAGAAAACACATTCAACATTTTAAAGCGATTGACTGACGACGTTCAACAAGTTGCAACTTGTCAGTTGAACAGAATAGAGCCTGGCATTATTTTTTTCACAACGTTCAACATATTGAATGGCCTATTTCAACATTCAACTCGGCATGATAATTGAACTATTCAACATTTGTTAAACAGCAGTCGCAACACCTACGCGCTGATCAACGAATGTTGAACCCGCGTGTATCATAGCTTAATAGTTGTTTTAAGGCTCAGCTTAAAACAGTCCTCTTTCTACTCGCTCGCAGCGAGTCTAAAACAAAATAAGAGAAGGCTAATGAGGCCTGGTAGCAGTCATTTTAGAGAGCAAGAAAGGCAGGCGAAAGGAACAAGATGCTGTATATGTGACCAGTTTTAAGCATATAATTAATTTTTCCAAAATATTGAAATTGTTTATCAGTCCCCTACGACGCATTCCAGGCCTCATTGCCTCGAAAAATGACTGCTACCCAAACCAAAGTCGATGAAAATATTTTATTGAATTGCATTAAAATGTTACAGAATGATATGGGAAAATGTCGAGAAACTGTTCAATTCAATGATTTTGTTTTCATCCAGCTTTTTTTCTGAACAATAATGTCCTTGGCTCGGTATTTCGGAAACTAATCATAGCGCGTGTTCATCCGAGGTTTGCGTCTGTCTCTCTTTACGTTTCTCAAAGTACTAATTATAGGATGGTATGAAAGTAAGGCAAGAAAATGACAGAAATCCACATTGACATGATTCAAAACTGAGTTTAAAGTCGATGTTTACTAACGCATTGATATAATAACTATATTGCATGTAAAGTTGTCATTTATTTCTTTAATTTTAGCTTGAGTAATTATTTATATTTAGTGTTCAGTTAGTTTTATTTTGTTTAATTCGGTGTTGTATTTTCAATGAGGTTTTCTGTCTGCATTTCATTCATATTTCGATGTGGCTAATTTTACTCGCACGTAGAAAGTATAGAATTCAGTAGAAACAAAACCTTGGCTTAATTTTAAAGTCCTGGATTAGTATCAATCAGCTTTCAAAAAACTGAGCCATGTGAATTACATCTTGTAAGAAAATAGGTGGAAGAAAATATGGTTACTTGAAACATAGACCTGTAGAAAATATCATACTGTACATAGTAAACTCTAGTTCTCACTCGTGAGCTGAAATTTGAAAACCGAGAAGAGAGCAACGGCTAAATCGAAATTTTTCTTTTTCTACTATATTAATTAACAAAAATTGTTCCCCTTCGAAGCAAAAGAACTCTTCATCGATATACATTACTTGCAATCACTCTTATGCCACCAATGTGAAAATTCTTCCAACTCTTTTCCACCCATTTTATAATTATATCATTGTCAGAAAATGAAATTCTTCGTGTTCTCATTTTATAAACAGCAGCTTTGTCTGTCTTTGATTCTTCCCAATGGATTGAACCCGGTTGAAAGGCTAACGTATGTCGATCACTTTTCACTCATTTGAAATCCAGCTAAACAACTTCTGGTGACTTCATGACCAAGGGAACGCCCTAAATAGAAAAGATACAAAATCAGTAGACGAATGACGGATTTCACTAACTGGACAGTCGGCCTCCTGTTCTTCGAGCTCTTTAACTATCATTATCCGCGCCTCCTGATCATAACTAATAAACATTTTCGTTTCCAAAGACCTTGTTGCTGAACAAAAGGAATGCTGTATGACACAGTATTGGTGATGCTAGAATGTCCGCCCAAAATAGAGATAACTGTGAGAAACATAGTCCCCATATTTTACGTATACCACTTTTCGAGGCATGCTTACATCAATTTGTGCTGTTTTCTTTAGCAAACAATCCATTTTCCCTCAGAATAATGGTTATCTTCGTATTTTTGTAACGAATCTGGTTCAGTTTGAAGACGAACCTAAAAAAAAAATGAAACCACCAGAGTAAGCAATAAATGATCAAACTCTAATGGCGGGAAAGTGGATATTGAAGTTCGCCTTACAAACGTTATTGGCATGTATTGCCAGTGAGAACATTCGTATAACCCATTCCCTCCCTCCCATCTCCAATCCAACAGCCCCTTCCCAATCCCAGCCAGACACACAGACATACACACCATTTGTTCCCCAGGTTTCCAATCCGGACTTCTTTGGATAGGCGTGTACTGAAGTTTGTTTTTTAAATTATTATTGTTAGTGGTTCTCATCTAGCTCCGAGGAGTTTTCCTATCTCCACAAAGAAGATTTAGGTTAACAGTTTTGTCTTGAAAATCACTTGCTGGTGATGATTGTCATAAATACGTCATATTAAACATACCGATGAACTTGTCGTTATGACTGTAATCTGCCAAACGTGACGAGAGAACTAAAGTTCCAACTCATGTTCAGTTTTATTGTCATTCCACTGAATGTTTCTTTTTCCAGCTGGTGATAAATATTGTTAAACTGCAAACTTAAAACACAATCAGTCAGTACAAGTTATGAAAAGGTGCCAGTTCTCCTAATGTAAGTCGTGATAATTTTTCATTCTCCAGTTCTTGTCCTTGATTCCCACAACTGGCAAAAATAATTGCAACTCCGTAGGCAATAGATTTGTGTGCGTAGAGCTCTTTCAATTACGGCAGCACTTATATCATGTTATATGGCAAACTGAACTGCATAGGCTCGAATTCCTTACAACTGAACGCTTTACTGATAACTGTTTGCATTGGCCAAGGTTTTTATATGATCATTTTATCTAACTCATTTATTCTTTCATCCGTAATTCACTTTTTAATGTAAAATTATTATATTATTTTTACAGAGCAATAAGAAATTTCAATCTAATATTTGCATTTTTGTTCAAAAAATTAAAACGAAATTGTATGACCCTCACGTCACAGTACACACTGTCCCTGGCGGTAGCGGCAGCCATGATAGAGCTCGCCAGTGACCCGATAAAAAGCGGCCTGCCTTCATAACAGCACGGTATACTATCGGTTGGCTCTGGGTTGAGCTACCCTCCATTCAACTGCGCCGATTAACGTACGACCTGCTAGAAGATGTCCCCGCTTTCATCCTGGGTTCGGACGGATGATCGTTTGGTGCAGACTGAGATAAATGTTGTTCTGAAAACTTAAAACACAGCAAGTCACTACTGGATTATAATGATCGGATGTCAGTTTTTCTAAGGTAAATATTGAAAAGCCATCATCTCCTCAGTGTTATTGTTTGTGATGTTCTACAAAAGACAATTTAATAATACCAGATAAATTGCTTGAACTCAGTTTAGTTTGCAACATATGGCAAACTTTACGGGTTCGAATCCCGTGCAAGGCAGAATTTAGTATTGATCTGTGTCAAGTTTTATTTTACAACTTCCTGAGCCATCGATATTTCCAGGATCGCCTATTCATTCATCCATTTGTTCATGTAATTTATAAATATGACTTTTTCAAGCTGAATTACTACACCATTATTATTAAACTCAACAACAAGTCTTTCTCTGAAATTGCAATCTGATTTCCAACTGTTATACTTGGGATTTTCGGCGATACAGAAAATTGAAACAAAATTGTGACCCCCGCTTGAATACAGACCGTCCGTTCGGCGGTAGTACTTGATTGCTAAGTGCACTAACTCCGGTATGACCCGGATGAAACTACTTGTCATCCTAAGCGATCACAGTACAGTATAGTATCGGTTAGCTCTGGATTGAGCCGTCCAGTCAACTGCGTTGATCTGCGATAACTGTACCCGTGTGCAATGCCGCTAGAATGTCGCCGGTTTCACCTCGGGACAGTATGACGTTGTAGTGAACACCGCTGTACTCCATACCTACGGGACGAGAAAGTGAGACAAGCACCAAGTGGAACGCACGAAACCCTCCACCTAGCTTTGAGTCACCACATTTGCAGCTATTGGCCATCTTTCCGTTATTGATTTTGTTTTATCGATAATTGTGTGCTCGATTTCTTTAGTTACTTAAGCAGTTGAATCCAATGGCAGAACAAACTAGGTAGCTGAGGTCGCCACTTTTCAATATGACCCGAGTTTGAATCCCGGTGGTAACGGATTTAATGAATGACTTTTGTGTTAATTTGCATTACATGATATGAATAGAATTATATCTTGCCTTGCAAATCGCGTTGTTCGCCGTATCTTGAATCCTGACCTTTTAACCAGGCATCCTGTAAAGAATGGATTGAAATTCAGTTATTTCCGCCACTTACGGTTATTTTCTACCTTTTGTTTTAATTTTCTAATTCGATTTTACGATTCAATCGAAAGTGAGAAAAAAGTGCCTTTAGGTTTCTCTTGTAATGTCACTACATTTGATATGGGCTTCTCAAAGCTCCCAAATAAATTTCGACCCCAGGGCCTAAAGTTATTATCAACTCTGCTTGAAACCATTAAACTATTCTGTACAAAATTTGGCATTTCGGGTCAAAACGGTTTTCAAGACGTTTGAGAAAGGCACGCCTGTATATGAGATGTTCTATCCTGGACGATATAAAGAGGCTTGCTAAGCTTAGACCTGAGTAGATATCCCCAGTCATAGGGTGGCCGAGCGATAAACGAGACAGGAGACACGCGCGAAACAATTGCCTCGCGCGTGTTCATGATATTTCTGTTTTTGCTTGGCTATGCCTGATAGGTAAATAAAACCGATCCTGAGTGCAAGCCTGGCAAGATTGATGTTTATTTGTATGTAGAATGTTATTAAAATATCAGAGTTTTACGTACCTCTTACTTCGTGTTTGGAACATAAAATTATTTGTTCTTTGCATCTTCCAGACTAGTACTGCTGAGTACTGGATTTGCGATAGTAGTTATCTTTATACCTCTAGTAGAAAAAGAGAAAGACATTTAATCAAATTAATTTAAAAGAGACCTTCAGTCTGAATTTCAAAATAAGCCTAGTGTGGCGTGGCAAGTTTAGTTATTTCTTTCACCTAGGTTTTTACTAAAGATTGTTTTCCGCAATAATCTCTGGGTTCGCGCAAATGATGAATTAATTCCTATAATGCAGGAGAAAGCGAGAAGATTTGTCATAAGTACTTACATTGCAAATCTCCTGCTTTTTCTGTCAGACTTAGACTGATACTGATTCCTTAGCAATTCTCGGTTTGTTATCTGCAAAACTGGGACAAGAAAAGGGAAATTAACGCAATAATAACGAACCCGTTATTGCCAATTCATAAATAATATTTTTATACCAAGACACTACATTGGTGTTCTGTTGCTGTTGTCCAGGCTACTTTAGCTCGGGCTATCGATGGTTCTACTTATTAAATTAGATATTACTTACCTCATACACCGTATTTATCACAAGCAGTCTTAAAGGGAGAAAAACCTTAAGAATCGTGGGTCTCAACGCAAGTAATTATGAACGGAACCATTTTCCTTGTTAGAGAGACGTTGACATGATGAGGTCCATTCGCAGTGTTGACCTGTGCAGTATCGATTGTACAATTCTTGCACTTAATCCTCATTGTATGCCTGACACTGATTTCTTTCTTCCCATTTGCCACAAAATCCGGGCGAACTTTGCTTTGATAGTCTAAATTTAAGCGATCAATGACGAGTTTCGACAGAGCAGCAAACTAAAAGATCGTTAAGAAAATTCAAATATCGTCTTGGTATGATTTGCGCATGGGTGAATGAAAAGTTTAATCATTTCATTAATTCACTACGGCGAAACTCATGAAAAACAATCATATTCAGTAAAAAATATTCACATTGAAGTGTGTTTTAAATAATTTCACTAATTATAATAATGTAAGACAATGCGAAATCCGGAACGTGCGAGAAAAAAATTTGAAAACAAAACAGGTTATGCTCCATAACGTGCGGAAAAATTGAAACATTTGAAACGTTTTTTGTATACAGCTATTTCAATTTAGGTTGTCGAAAAAAGCGTAAAAGTGCACGCGACTTGTGGGTAGTCATCCACGCTATATCCTAAAAACTAATTTATCCCATATGGCTCACCATCTTAGCTCGTCCCTGTACGGATAAGGCATCGCGGGTTTCATGTATTTATTTGACTTATTAAAATTCATTGATCATATCCCATATTATTTTTCGGGATTGTCGCGTGCACTTGTGCGCTTTTTCCGACAACCTTTCTTGAAACAGCTGTACACAGTCAGTCAGTCGAACCTCCGGTTGCGACCACCTCTCGTAAGCGACCACCTCTCCTCAGCGACCAGATTTCCAAAATACCAAAAGTTTCCAAGTCAAATCACTATATTTGGAACCTCTTGTAAGCGACCACCTCTCGTAAGCTACCGCGACCACTTTTAGAGCTAAAAGTTTGAAATTTTCTTTTGTTTTTAACCTTCCGTAAAGCGACCACTTGAAGCTACTTGACAGATAATAGAGCGAAAATTGGATAATGAGGTGTTGTAACATTATCGCATTCCTCAAGACAAGTCCTGTTTTTCTCGTTCAAAACCTATGCCGAACTCAAATTCTCAAATTCTTCTTCATATGGTAGGAGGGTTTAGTTTCCGAGCTGTAAACGATGTTTTTGACTGTTCGGCCTCAATTTGGTTAGATAATGGCCATAAAATGGCATTTGTAGCCTGAAAAGGGTCTTTTTGGTGGAAATTTTGGTGTTAAAGGGTTAATGTACAGTTTTTTACGATTGTTAACATGTAAATCACCAGTAATATAAAAGGGCTGTCAAATTTAAAGCTAGCGATCCAATCCTTATTAGTTCATGTTCAGTTCCCCTTAACGTTTAGACAACATTAAAGATTCAATTTGTAACTATCGTGAGACTTGTTCCATTCACCTTATTAGGTAAATTAACAGAAGCGAACCGTGAAACTCTGAATAAATATTTTGGAAAGCTTAAACATTTTTGTGACTACTAAAAGTTATTACATGGGTTAAGATCAAGGGCATTGGCACATGGGATAAGTCTCTGCAGTTGATATGCTAATAAGGCAAAATTTTGACCCAATATGGTCTGAACTCTCGTAAGCGACCACCTCCCGTAAGCGACCACCTCCCGTAAGCGACCACCTAGGTTTGACATTTTGGGTGGTCGCTTACGGGAGGTTCGACTGCATTTGTTTTTTTTTTTTTTATTTTCGCATTTGGTTTGACGGCTTTTTTTCTGTGAATACAGTTAACCCTCTCAAGGCAGACACCTCTCTAATGATGATCTATTTGTCCAAGACAAAAGTTTTCCTTTCTAAATGAAGGAGAATTTAAGCAGTGTCGCATTATAAACTACATGTAGCCTTATTTTGCAAGGCGCCATGCTAGTCCAGAAAACAACACAGCTACGTGATATCCAGGTCCAATGAAATTAGAGGTTCCGAAGAGGTGCATGCCTTCTGTATTTTGTCCGGTTATTTGGTAGCCGACTAACAATAATCCAGGATTAGAGTCAGTTTTTAATTCAGTTGAATAACTAATCGATGGAAATTTTTCCGTAGTTTATCTGATCTTCAGTTTCAACTTTGACTTGTCTTCACGTCTAGCTAAAAATAAGCTTTTAACCCGCGATGCCCCGTCCGTACATTGATGATCTTAGATGGCGGGCCATATGGATAAAAGAGTTTTCACATAGATTGTCGCGTGCACTTTTACGCTTTTTTCCGACAACCTTTCTCAAAACAGCTGTACACACGAGCCTTTTTGGCGAGTGTGTATGCTAAGAAATATCAAGTCAAGAATACTTTACTTTAGATTGTTTAGCGTAAGAAAGCATTGCATAAATAATTTTGCCCATGGTTCGACTGCTAAACTTCAGAATACCCGGCCACTCAAATATTCCTCATCACATCTTGCTACGTACCGCGGTCCACGGTCCGCAGTCCGAACGTTAAATTTCACATCCGACAACAGTCGAGTCACGGTGGCGAGCGAGCTTCGCACCAACAGCTGCATATTGTCAGCAAGTCGAACCAAATGGCGAGATATTTGTTGTAATAGGAACAGGACATAGTCGGCCACATCTTCACTGACTGTGTCCTGTTGAAGTCTTCTTGCAAGGTCGATTAACGTATGGCAAAGATTGCCCAAAAATTGCTCTTGAACAGCGGAAATCGCGGTGGTTTCCATCAAAACGGTACACAAAGGAGGATTTTTCAGGTATCCCATGACGCCTAGCGCGTAATTATCGATATTTCCTTCGATGGCGAGTAGACATGGTGAAATTTTACTGATCTTCGCGAGAGGTTTTCTTCGTTTCCAACGCGATAAAAGGTGAATCAAATCGTTATTTGGTTTCTATATACATTAAAGTTTACTTAGATATCATTTGATCCGAGCCTGTTTGCATATGTATCGCAATATTTTTGTCTTTGTTTCGAGTGGCGTGCATGGCTGATCCGCTTCGTTTCTTTGTTGTGTTTTAACCCTTGATCTGTTTTGCCGTGTTTCGTTTTTAATCCTGGGGACATTAGCATATAATTACGCCTGATAGTGCCCGGAGAGTGACTCTTTTAAATGCAGTACAAGGTCCCCTTAAGTCCCCACGTTTTGTAGGAATTTATGACCATTGAATGTTGTCAAAATCGGCGCCAAAACGTTGTTGAAATTCGCTTCGATCGCGTAGATTCTTTGTTTTGGTTTTTATAGTCGAAGGAAAAATCGTATTTAGTGCAACTGCAGCTTCCTTTTACGAGTTTGGTCAAATCATATGATCGTTTGACACTTTCCTTCGCTTCAAAGCTAATAAATCGCTTGATGTTCATGTTTTAACAAGTGATATGGAAGATGGAAATATTTTTTCATCTACCGGAAATCGGGAAATCGAAGTCTAAATTGTCATCGATGTCTTTCAATTTGTCCGTGTTCAGAAATAGACAAAGTCGCCGCTCTCTTTACTTTTTGGGGAGACAAACATGTACTAAATACCGTTGGGAACCTTCAACAAGCCAGATTGGACGATGTGATATATGTTTAACTGCTAAAATCTACGCAGTGGACGATGCGCTCGCTTCGAGCAACTCCATGGCAAATGACTGGTCACGCAATTTTCAGTTGATAATATAGTTCATTCGCGTTGCATCATGGGATACCTGAAAAATCCTCCTTTACGGTACACCAAGCGCTAAGTGACACCATTGTGAACCCTGGGATCGAGGACCTTGAGGTCACGTGTATATTGTTGGGTCCAGTCCTGCGCGCCTCCCAGGACAAGGTACGCCTGGTAGAAGTGAGAAGTCAGGAAACGCGGGATGTTTTGTTCTTAAGGACGGACCATTAGATTTTTGAGAGGGGGGGGGGGGGGGGGGGGGGTTGGGCAAATACCAAAAAAAAATTCGAGCACGGCCTTGAACTGCAAAAAAAATATCGTGCAAAACAAAAACCCCAGAAAAAAAATTCCTGCAAAGCTTTATATTTTTAGAACAATATTTTATATCCAGGAGCAGATGGTCAGCCGGAACACAAATAAATCACACTGAAGTCGTTGTAGAATGTTAGCAACTTATGGGTGCTTGGGGAGGATCAAATGTTCTATCTTTTCATTGGCTTGTTTAGTTTAGCCAATAACAATGGTTTATTTTTGACCCGACGTAAGTTGTTTCTTTGTAGGCTTTTCAGCTGATTTCATAAGCATGTAAGATATTTTCTGACACAAGGAATGGCTCTTTTATAGTTGTACAGTGGCATTGTAGGTACATGTATATCTCAATGGATGAGAAATACTTTGTTTATGTGTTGTACAACAAGCTTGTAATTGCAGGGGCGGCGCTACCGGTGGGGCAGGTGGGGCATTTGCCCCACCAACTTTCGACAGCTCAAAATGGCGGTGGGCGGAGATGAATAGTGTAGCAACATCCTTTGACCAGATGTGATGGCGGGGCGCTTTAATGCATTAGAGTTTGCAAAATAAATATTCCGTGAATTAATCAAAAGCCTACAATTTTAGCATCGGAGATATTGTGACTTTAGACTGGAGATTGGATATTGTGAACCAAGCATTTCAATACCCCTTGAGTTACTCGGACGTCAGCTATCGGACTCCAGCTACCGACAAATCCATCAAACAAATCCATTAATGCTGTGAGTTAGCGCTCGGCCTCTGCCCTAAGAAGGCTCAAGACATATCTACGAACAACCTATGTCACAAGAAAGATTAAATCATTGCATTATCCAGACATTGCATCAACTGACAAATTGAACATGGCTGATATTGGAAATCAGTTTCTTTCTGCCTCCAATGACAGAGAAAACCGCTTTGGAAAATTCGTTTCCAAAGCCTTCCCATACTGAAAAGAATTGCAGAGAATATTCGAGTGACAGTCGAATTTACTTTGAACAAACAACCAAAATGGAGTTACACCCAAGTTTCAGAAAGTGTTTCGTGTAACTACATGTACTTTTCATGAGAATTAAACTGAACTCAAAGCTGGCCTTGGAACTGTTTCTCCAGTCTCAGGAACGCTGGAAATAGCATTTCAGAGAGTTTCATTTCAAAAATTCCCCGGGGGAGCATGCCCCCGGACCCCCCTAGAAGCTCGCGCCTTCGGCGCTCGGGACAGGAGATTCGCCCCACTAACATTATATTTCCGGCGCCGCTCCTGTAATTGTAAGATGGTTGGGTGTACTACGATGCGCTGTGGAAGCAACATCAACAGGGGGCTGGTGTAAAGAAAATTGTAGGGGCAGTTACAACACCACGGCAGGCTTCATGCTATATCAAGCTGCTGTTACATCAGATCTGACTTGCTATAGTATTCCTGTCTCTAGTATGGCCTTTCTAGTATTCCTAACACGTGTATGTGTCTGGCATTAAAACATATAGACTCGCAAAAAAAAAATCGTGCAAACAAGTCATGGCAAAAAGAAAAATCCTGCACAGTCTCGAGCGTAGAAAAAAAATATCCTGCACCAAAAAATTGCCCACCCCCCCCCCCCCCCCCCCCCCTTCAAAAATCTAATGGTCCGTCCCTTAGATCAAAAAGAATGTACAATGTTTTATTTCAAACAATGGAAATGAGTGACATTTTACTTCGTAGGTAAGAAAATGTGGAAAAGTCACTTTTTAATTTTGACCCTAAAAACGCGCCATATGGAAGTGCTGTATTCAGGTTTCAAATTACCCTTTTGACATATGCAAATTTGCTGCACTTTTTACCGACAATTTACTATGTAAAGTTTGTTTTTCTGCTACATATAAACTTTCCCTGCTGTCTTTAACTTCGATTATTATATTTAGTTTCATTCAAGATTTATTAGCCGTTCAGCCGTTCAGGCTATGTTCACAGTCAGCCGTTCGAAATTTTTCTTCTGCCGTTCAGCTTTATCCGTTCAAATTTTTTCTTCAGCCGTTCATGGTAACCGTTTTAAACGGCTCAGCCACCCGTTTTTCATCTGTTCAGTAGCCGTGCGTTTTACCATTCGAACGGCATATATCTAGCCAAGTTAATCCAATGGCAAAATAGATCAAGTCGCTCATCTGTTCATTGTCTAAAGTACATGCAATTAACGAGATAGCCCAAAACAACTCTTCTTCTGCATAAGCTTTACTCGCAGCACTTCACTTTCCAATGGAAACTACTGATTTAATATCTGAAAGGTGAGCTTCTCGGGATGCAAATTCATTCGAGTGGTGATCACATAAAGCCTTTTCTTATGTACACCTTTTTCTCAACACTGCACCTAACAAAATTAACCGCGCTTGGAAAATTAAAAAAAAGCTTTGTTTTTGTATTTTACCGCTTTAATAAACATTTCGTTGTTGATGGACACAAATTAACAAATTCAGGGCGCATTGCCAGCCCTTTTCCTTTTCAAAGTTTTTTTTAAAGTCGTACCTAGCACCAATGGAATATCAATGCAATGGTTAAAAAGCATACGGTATATAAGCTGACAGGGCTGATTGTATTAATGTTATCGCGATTCCTTTTTTATCAACACAGAATATTTATCCTATGCAGGATCCCTGTCCTATGATAATGATCTAATTCCAAAGCACTTTAATATTTTGGAAATAAAGTTTTAAATATAGAGTTATGTTACTGTTGATGCGTTGCTAACGACAACGGAAATTTGTTCTGTGGTAATAACGCTCTTCCTATCGACAGACTGAAGCAGACGCATACGAGAGTTAAAGGGAGTATTTTAGTAGTGACATCCATTTGCGATGACCCAGCTTTGCACTTAAATCGTGGAACATTATACTTGCGAAAATTTACGCAGTCAATCAGTTGATCGATTTTTGCTAAATCCTAAACCCGTGAAAATAAGAGAAATTAGGGTAATGCCTCAAGGTAAATATACGTGCATATGTTCGCACCAAATAAAGGCTATTTTGTTTAATGTCCTTCAAATATTTTCGCTTATAGCCACACGCGCGCTCTTTCAAATTTTACTTAATGGCGTTTTTCTGGCTTTCCCTTTACACGAATTGAAAGCAGGACGCCGGAGAATTGTAAAGTAATTATAAGTCGCCTTCACTTTTAAATGAGGCGATGTTTTAACCTTAATTTATTAACTTGCGCAAACGTGTTGCAAACCAAGCGAAAGACAATACAAGGATTTTTGCAATAATACCTGTGAGCTATTTCATTGTTGGAAGTAAACTGTGTCCAGTTTGTCTCGATCTCTGAACAAATTCATCACAGGTCTAATAACAGTATTCAAACGTTCCATCGGCAGTTTCTGTTCTTTAGGTTCATTAGGCGATCATTTCTTTCTTGAAAGGCAGGATTTTATGCTTAGTGTTGCCTCTTTAATTTATTTTTCTTTGCTTTCAACACTTTCGGCGATTTTTTTCTTTCTAATTCAAGATAATAAACCAAGCTTAAAGCGAGCTCCTGGCCGCACTCATGAAAACACGACACATCAGCCGGGACACTGTTCCTTTAAGTTTGTAGATACCGTCCTATCGACAACGAAATATTTTGTTTTCTGGTAAAATTTGCGATGGGAGCATAAAAAAATCGCCTGTGTATGATTAAAATGATCCTTTATTGAAATGTTTATGATAACATAATAATATGAAAACATGCCTTCAATTTTGTTTATTTGAGGGGTATTGATAAGGTCATTTTATTTTACAATTCTTCTTAAGATAAACTTACGTTCCATAGCTATTAACGGATGTTTATCACCAGTTTGTAAAACAACTTAAGATCGCATCTTGTTTTAATCTTATGTCTCTTCTTCGTTGATGCAAAATATTTTCTTCACTGTGCTTTTCACGATTTCGCGTATTTCTCGATATCGCCAACAATAAACAAGGGAATTTAATGAAGAATTTAGAAGAACCGGGAAAAATGTGGCTTGTCTAGTCATCAAAAACGAAATTCGCAAACTGTTAGTTGCATACAATATTTCAGACATATCAAATGGAAGATAACAAGCTAGGAAAACAAGGAAGACAAACAAAGCATTATAGGCAGACTTCTTTTGTCGGAGTAGCTCCACTGCTTGGGCATTTTGCATCTGAATTTGGTTTTGTATTTGATTCTGGTGATGTCGTACAACTATGTAAATAAGAGTATTTATCATAGAGTTTGATATTTTAATGGGTAGTATACGTAAGAGCTAATTATTAAGATCAGACAAAGACAACCCAAGAAAGGTTTCATTGCAAACAAATTAAAAATCATACGTGTTTAGCTGTCGCCTTCAAAATTGGTGAGGTCTTCAGAAAGGAGTTTCAGCGGCGCCTGAGCTGACTGTCTCTTCCTCGTTCATACGAAATATTTTCTTCTTGATATAATGTTCTGCTGCTAGAGCAGGAAACGCAAGAATTAGTTCCCAGCAGAAATTTCAGTCATCTCGAACCGCAAAAAAAAATTGTTCCCGCAAAACACAAAAAGAGCGCCAATCCGCAAAATTAAACTACCGAAGAAATTTCATGCTACACGATGGTAAACTGTGTTCAGTTTGTCTAGAGCACAGAACAAATTCATTACAGGCCTAACAATATTGAAATGTTCCATCGGCAGTTTCTGTTCTTTATTGGGCGGTCTTTTCTTTCTTGAAAGCAGGGAAGATTTTGTGCTTGTTGCCTCTTTAATTTATATTTCTCTGCTTTAATTTATCACTTTTGGCGATTTTGTTCTTCCCATTTCAAGATAATCTGAAAACCAAGCTTAAAGCGAGCTCCTGGCCGCACTCATGAAAACACGACACATCAGCCGGGACACTGTTCCTTTAAGTTTGTAGATACCGTCCTATCGACAATGAAATATTTTGTTCTCTGGTAAAATTTGCGATGGGAGCGAAACGGATGCGCTGTCAACATAAAATTGTTCCCATAAAAAATCGCCTGTGTTGATTAAAATGTCCGTTTATTGAAATCTTTAGTAAGATGAAAACATGCCTCCATTGTTTTTACTTGAGAAGTATTGATAAGGTCCTTTAATTTTACAAACTTAAATTACATAACTCAGTTAATGGATGTTTATCACCAGTTTGTAAGACAAAGTTAATCCTTTTTTAATCTGATGTCTCCTCTGCGTCCATGCAAAATATTTTCATCATTGTGTTTTTCATAATTTCGCGCATTTCTCGATATCGCCAGCAATAAACGAGAGGGTTTAATGAAGAACTTAGAAGAACCAGGAATAATGATGCATTGCTAATCATCAAAAACGAAATTCGTAAACTATTAATTATATACAATATTGCAGACGTATTAAATGGAAGATAACAAGTCAAGAAAACACGGTATATAAACAAAGCATTGTAGGCAGACTTCTTTTGTCGGAGTAGTTCCACTGCTTCGGCATTTTGCACCTGAATTTGGGTTTGTATTTGATTCTGGTGATGTCGTACAACTTTGTAAATACGAATATATGCAGCAGTCATCAGGGGAAGACCAACAGATACGAAAATCGCTGGTACAATGTCATTGCCTTCTGGAAGTGAAATGTATATGGAAGCAGCGACAACACTTGTTAACCATAAAGCCACCAACGCTATAATGATACGTTTTGAAGTGACAAGTTCTTGATATCGAAGATGGAGCAAAACCGCGAGAAGTCTATCGACTGCAATGGCGATTACAGTTAAAAACGATGAACAACAGAAAATATGGGTAAAAAAATAATATACAGTTAAATTTGTTGGACACATTGAGTCAACGTTATAGTCTCCAGTCGATGCCATCTTCAACATCACTGTGATGTTAACAGCTGTCATTGGTTGCGAAAACATCCCTACAGCAAGATCAGAGAAAGCGAGACTCAGAAACAACTTCCTTACATTGGCGGGTATCGATGAGGCTTTCCAAAGAGCGCGAATAACTAGAAGATTTCCAACCACTGCCACCGGAGAAAATACAAAATATAAAACACATAAAGCCAACATGAAGTCTCCCTCAAGGTCAACAAGGTTCGTTAGATCTTCCAACCTTTTTTTGCAGAACTGGGCGGCCATCGTTTAATATTCTGATCGATCTAAAAGTTGGAGTAACGTTCGTCGCAACCTTTATGAGCCACCTGCATTATAGCTGCTTCTTATATGACACTATCTGTCAAAATACATGCTGCAGACTACTGTTTTATTCATAATTTATTCCAAGCAGGACCCGAACTGTTTGCTTAAGCAAAAAAGCAGTTTTGAATTTTTAAAGATGTTGTTTCCTTACGTACATGTATACAGTAGAATCCCGATAACTCGAACCTCCAGGGAAGAGGGAAATTTGGTTTGAGATATCGGAGGTTCGAGTTATCGAGGGTAAATTTGCAAGCAATCTTAAGCCAAGGGAACTTGAAAAATTTTGGTTCGAGTTAGCGAGTAGGCTCGCCTACCAGCCGCTGTTCAGGAAACGAGCCCGCGCTCCTCCGCCGTAAAGACGGTTGGACGCGTAAACACCGTTATTGATAATTTCCTCCAATCAGAAAGTTTGCCTGCTCAAATCGAGCAGGCGAATAAATTATTTTTCTAGAGCATAGTTTCAAAATGGCGGATGCTAAGGAGTTGTTTGATTTGGCGTGCGATCGTGTTGTAGAGAGATTTAAACTTCAAAATCTCAAAGTTTTACAACGGAAAGCGCTGGAAAAGCTGGTTGACGGTAAAGATTTGTTCGTTATTCAACCTACAGGATCAGGCAAGTCCCTTATTTTCCAATCCGCACCGGTGATTTTCGATATTGTGAAAGAGACGAGTTTTAAGTCCATTGCTGTCGTTATTTCACCCCTGACTTCGCTAATGGTAGATCAAGTAAAATTCCTAAAATCAATAGGCATTGCTGCCGAGTTTATTGGCGAAGATCAAAGGACGAGGACGCGAAAAAATCCGTTGAAAGGAGAGACTGCGAGATCGTCTTTGGATAACCGAAGTCATGTTTTTGTTCTGATCGAGGGAGAAAGATGTTGTCGAGTGAAGTCTACTGAAGAGAGATTGTGCCTGTGTATGAAGCTCACTGTATTTCACACTGATATATATAGACATAATGACCAGATCTGGCGCTACATAACGTGTGTTTGACATATCTGGTGACCAGTAGCGATGCATAAATTAAATTTTGAATTTACGTCATAGACACGATCGGTGGCCCACGCGTCCAGCCGTTCTTCTCGGGGAGGCTCAGAGACCGGACGCGAGAAAGCGGCGGGAATCGAGCCTAGTTAGCGAGAGGTTCGAGCTATCGGAATTCAACTACACAGAGTTGTTTCTATCATTAGTTTCTAAAGAATGGCAGTTACACGTCCTCGATATTTTATATGATAGTTTGAATGGATGTGTGGATGCGACTTTGTTTTTCACACTGATTATGATTATGGGTGGCAACACATTCAAATATACGCTGTTAGAATATGTTATATTTATACATTCAAAATTATCTATGATAGCAAGTATCGTTTCAATCAGGTGAATATATAAAATGTTGAGACGTAGGATAAAATATAGCTCATAGAACAAAGTTCAAGATCATTATGTAAAATGTCAAGCGTATGACACAATAAACAGACTGAAGTATTGTATTGTAGTTGTAAGCGGAGCGGATGCGCTGTCAACATAAAATTGCTCGCATCAAAATTCACTTGTGTATGATTAAAATGTCCCTTTATTAACATCTTGTTAACATATTGATATGAAAACATGCCTACATTTGTTTTAATTAACCGTTGTAAAACAAATTAAAATCGCATCCTTTTTAACGGTTATGTCTCCTCCTCGTTCATGCATAATATTTTTAATATTTTTTTGCTCAAGACTTCCATAGCTATTAATGGATGCTGATCACCACATAGTAATAAAACTTAAGATCGCGCCTTTTTTAATCTTATGTCTCTTCCTCGTTCCTGTGAAATATTTTCTTCACTGTGCTTTTCACAATTTCGCGTATTTCTCTATATCGCCAACAGTAAACGAGAGGATTAAATGAGGAATTTAGAAGAACCAGGAATAATGAGGCATTTCTACTCATCAGAAACGAAATTCGTAAACTGTTAGTTATATACAATATTACTGAGATACAAAAAGGAAGATAACAAGCCAGGAAAACAAGGTAGATAAACAAAGCATTATAGGCAGACTTCTTTTGTTGGAGTAGCTCCACTGCTTGGGCATTTTGCATCTGAATTTGGCTTTGTATTTGATTCTGGTGATGACGTATAACTTTGTAAATACGAATATATGCAGCAGTTGTCAGGAGAAGACCAACAAATCCACAAATCACTAATACAATTTCATTACCTTTAGGAAGAAAAATATATATGGAGGCAGCAACAAAACTTGTTAACCATAAAGCCACCAACGCAATAATGACACGTTTTGAAGTGACAAGTTCTTGATATCGAAGATGGAGTAAAACCGCGAGAAGTCTATCGACTGCAATGGCGATAATTTCTAGAAACGATGTAAAAGCGAGAAAAATGGTTAAAAAAAAATATACATTTAAATGTATTGGACACATTGAGTGATAGTTATAGTCTCCAGTCGATACCATTTTGAACATCACTGCGATGTTAATAGCTGTCATTGGTTGCGAAAATATTCCGACAGCAAGATCAGAGAAAGCGAGACTCAGAAACAACTTCCTTACATTGGTGGGTATCGATGAGGCTTTCCACAGAGCGCGAATGACAAGAAGATTTCCAAGAGCTGCCACCAGAGAAAACACAAAGTTTAAAACACACAAAGTCACCATGAAATCTTTCTGAAATTGAACAAGTTTCATTTGTTCATCCAATTGTTTAATGCAGGACTGGGCGGACATGATAATCTTTGTTATCTCAATCGATCGTTTCTTCTCTACAAGTTTCCGTCTTTAAAGTAAGCCCGACCGTTTATTAAGCACCGCATTAGAGCTGTCCTTTATAACAACCCTTGTTATAATAAAGTTTCGATATAACGCGCGCTCTGATTGGTTGAAAGAGCGTGCTTTATCAGAGTACAGATGCACGGAGTAATTGTGTCACGCCATCAACCAAAAAATGGCCGACCAATTCCCGGACTTCTCTCCGACTGTTGTTCATTCACGAAACACAGCACAGCAGTTTGTTAAGTACCAGCCACAAGCCTCGAGCAGCTTGTTTTCTAATTGTCATGTTGATAACGTACAGGTTTTCATGAGCCACAATTCGGCCGGATTTCATTGAATATTTTACTGTTCGATCCTGTTTTTGGACTGAAAAACTACAAGCACTCGTGTTAAATTCGATTCTGTTTGTGAACTTTGATGGTTTGTGAACTTTGATGGTTTGACATTTTGACAGCTTTGGTCTTATTCAACCAATCAAATTGTTTGAACCATTCTAACAAGGATTGTGATTGGCTAATTTTAGCGTGCTTTATGAGAGTACAGATTCACGCTCACGCCACCTCTGTTCGTTTGGAAATTAAAGTTTGTTTTGAAAATTACGTGAATGCGTGTGGAAATTAATGGCTTCTTTATCATAAAACAAATAAAGAAGCCCCGACTGTGCTCTGTTCTGTTGTAAAGCACGCAGGAAGCGGCTAGAGCACTCAAGAAGTAGGGAGAAACACTCGCCTGCGGCTCATGTTTCCCCCTACTTCTTTCGTGCTCTAGCCACTTCCTGCGTGCTTTACAACAGAACAGAGCACAGTCGGGGCTTCTTTATTTGTTAATTTTATAACACCTGCTGCAGTTTGTGAATTAATATGGCACATCACGAATATACACGTTTGACCATGGAGTCTATATTCTCGGCATTTTATCGTGTCATAAAAAATATTTTTTTCACTTAGAGTTTAATACTTTAATGGGTAGTAAGAGCTGATTAAGATCAGGCAAAAACAACCCAGGAATGTTTTCACTGTATAAAGACAAATAAAAAATCATACGTGTTTTGCTGTCGCCTTCATAATTGGCGAGGTCTTCAGCTGCGCCTGAGCTGTTTAATTTAATATCAAAACAAAACAAAAAAAAGCCTGGCTTGCAATTAACGCCTTTAAAGATCGATTTTTCTACGTATATGCTTCAGTAGTTATTTTGCCGATTCAGAAAATTCTATATAAAACCGTAGTACCATGAGACATTCAATGTTTTTTCCTTTTATAAGGAAGACTTAATTATTTATTAACCGTACGGTTGTCTTTTGACAAACGCGCGACGTGCACTCGTCATGCTTTGACGCATACATCAGCTGATTTTCCTATCAAAAAGTAGCGCGCGCAGCTCACCGGAAATAAAAATACTGCGTAAAATCGCGCGAACCGGAAATAAATCGTGCATAAAATATTCCTCTTTATCTCAAAACTTTGCTCGGTGACCTATGTTGAAATTTTTCATGCAAGTAGCATTCAACTTTATCTAACATTTGAGACATTTTGGAAAAAAAACTGTACAGTGGAATTTTTTTAAATCTTTAAAAGGCCTTTTTCGATTTATCTCGATTTCCACAATACAGATTTTTTTCAAATTTACACAGGAGGTGAGGGATATTGCAAACTTTTAAAAACGCTTATAAAAAACATAGGTCACCAAGTTAGTTTTAAAGATAGATTTAAAAAACTGACTTTTGAGGGGTATCTCTTTGGAGGGTTATAGTTACCATGACAACAGATATGACGTCATAAATGGTCTTGAAGGAAACTTTAACAACCATGTCATAAGCTTATCTACAATTTGTTTCAGAGACTAAAACCATAAAATTTTAATGTGTAATTGTTCTGACATGTACATAAGCTGTAAGAAACCCTTTCGAGCCTCCTTAAGGGTAGAAAATCGAGATTTGATACCTTTTTTAAGGCCATATCTTTTTCGTTTTGCGCGTTGGGGTGGATACTGCAATTTAGTGACCCTATCTAAGGAATATCTAAGAATCGCAATACCAAAAATACCAAAAAGGATACCCTATTTAAGGACTGAGCACCTCAAAAACCCTACCCTTTCGGGCGGCACATACGTATATAGCGTATATAAGGGAGTACTCCCCCGGGTGCAAGTCTCAGCAAGACGCATTCGCATTGGCCGGACATTGAAATGTACAGAAACAGGCTCTTGGTTAGAAATACATTAGTAATGTATTGGGGTTTAACAAGTTTTGATGAAAGGACCACTCAAAGAGATATTTAGAAGGGGAAGCATACTCTGACAGTCGTAATTGAAGCCCCCTGATAACCGATGGAAATTTTGAAAGAAGTCTCCAGTCGAAGGAACAGACAACTGTTCAGTTCAACCAGCTTAGAACCTGGTTGAAGCGGTTGAAAACGATGAGTAACGTCCGCTGGCATATTGGTAGCCTGCATGACAGGCGCTTTATGAGCCAAGCGGGGCGAGCGAACCTTTTCGCGCGGAGCGCGACACGAGCGCGAAACGCGAGACGAGGGAAGGAAAAAATTTCTCGTTTGTTTACGCTTCATAGCGAACCCAGCTCTGCAGGCTCTAATTCATTAGTGACTGAAGATGAGGGTTTTGGCGGTGGACGAATTGTTATTAAGGTCCGTTTACACAGGCGATTTTTGTGGCGATTTTTACGGCGATTTTTGCGGCGATTTACGCGGCGATTCCAAATCGCGCGTGTAAACTAGCGGCGATTTCATGGCGATTTCGTGGCGATTTGTCGCCACGAAATCGCCGCTATTTCGAACTTGCTCGAATTTAGACGCGATTTACCGGCGATTTTTCCGCTGGAGGGTGACAAAAACCTACTTTGACGTACCCCCCCCCCCCCCCCCCCCCCCCCCCCCCCCCTCCCCCGCAAGGGTGTTTTGTCGCAAACATGGCGGACGCTGTTTGCACACCTTCGAAGTCTCCAAAAAAGAAAGGAAGCAAGAAAACTTGGACGGCTTTAGAAGAAGAGTATATAATTAACCGTTGGGCAGAGAAAGAGTGCCTCTTCAATACATGTACATGTTCACCCGACTACAAGCGGTTGGATAAGAAAATCGCTGCAAGAGTTGACATTCAGCGAGTAAGGATTAAATGATGAGTTTGGTAGCACATTTACTGGTAAGTAGTGTTCTTTTTTATAAAGATGAATATAACCATTCATGTTACATGTTACGTTTTCATTCGCAACAAAGTAGCAAAATTGGAGACATGGTGCTGTCGTGCTTTGTGTTAACATATCGCATGCGCTCTGCGATGACCGCTGCAAAAAGGTCATAAAATTGCCAAGAAATCGCCACGAAATTGCCACGAAATCGCCATAAAATCGCCGCTAGTTTACACGCGCGATTTGGAATCGCCGCGTAAATCGCCGCAAAAATCGCCGTAAAAATCGCCACAAAAATCGCCTGTGTAAACGGGCCTTTAGGGTGGATTTCCACTGTCGCGTAATTTTAACGTGCGTAAATAAAAATAAGAGACGATGTATGAACAGCTCGCGTAAACTTTTACGCAAGCTGTTCATACATCGTCTCTTATTATATTAACGCACGTAAAAATAACGCAACAGTGGAAATCCACCTTTAGGGAGCTTAAGCAACCACGACGCCGACGGCAGCGAGAACGGCACAAAACAATAGGCTTAATGAGCGAAAACAATGCCTCTGCACGTGCGTTTTACATTTTGGTACATTTCTTTGCCGTTCCCTGCAAAACAACAACGTCAAATGATCAAATTATAGGTTTTTTGGAGAACGTGAACACATAACGGTTAATTTTCCTTTCTCCATTTGAACTAGAAAGCCGTCCCTTCAAATTCAGCTCTTGGACAATCCAGTCACATTAGACAAACTAAACAAATTGGAGCAACTGCAAAGTAGTTTAAAATAGCACTAATCCTCTTTTCAAGTGACGTTTTCTTTGGCGTTGCCGTCGTCGTTGCTTAAGCTCCCTAATAGACTGATTTAGCAAAGAGAACGCGACGTCAGTTGAGGACGGGAGAGCGCGCAGAATAGTCTGGACCCGACTTCCGGTGATCACGAAGACGTCCTCCGGTCAAGGTCGCGTCACGTTCACGACGGCATTTTTGTTGTTTTCACGTCCTGATGACAACGGGAAGATTTGTGCTTTTTTTTTAAGCGGAGAAGGTGAGAGAATTTCTTTTAATTCATAAAATAATCATTTTAGCTATTGTTTCTGTGTCCACAAAGACTTGTTTTAAGATTGTGATTTTCAGAGGCCAATCAAATGTGACATAAAACGTTGCTAATAAACTACCTACGAAGTTGATATGTTGCTTTCCTTGAGTTTGGATGTATCTCCGACACAATTTTGTCCTGGAGGTCCTTAAGTCATGCTGTTTTGCTTCAGTCTTTCAGTTTTCGGATAAATAAAAAATAAATTGTCAACTTTGCCATTTTTATCTCCTGTAAGTTAATGTTTAACTTACAGGAGTATAATGTGGTCTAACATGCATTCTTTGTGCATTTTTGTTAGCAACATTTTTGTTAGATACTATTAATAGACTTTTTAGTGAATTTGTGGGGACATTCTTGTTGCATTTTTGTTAGCACATTTTTGTTAGATACTATCAATAACAACACAAGAGTCGAGTAGCATATTTTTTGAAAGCGGTTTAGCGAGCGCATGTTTGTGGCCTGACAAAGCGATATATTCATACGTTGATGATTTAGTTAACTAAGATTTTAGAGAACGTTAGAAGAGAGCAATTTATTTGGCCGTATTTTATCAAAAATTCAAGCTCTCGTTATTTTGTTTATTCTGAATTAGAGTGATTCATTTGTAGCGCATGTTTGTGGCCTGACAAAGCCATTATTAATATTCATAGCTTGATTTAGTGAACTAAGACTTCAGACAACGTTCCAAGAGAGAGCAATTTATTTGGCTGTATTTTATCAAAAATTCAAGAGTTCTTGAGACATATCCTTTTAACCTAAACCGCTTATTTCAATGAAGGTCAATAAACAGGTCGATTTTAATTAAATGCGTCATAAAAAAAAAAGAAATATTTCCAGAATTTCTATATAAAATAAAATAGATATTTTCAAACGAAAGGAAAAGAAATGTAATTGTGAAATATAGGTTTGGGTTATTAGAATTCTGAGTTTTTAAGTTTAGGTATTAGTACAAAACGCGTTTTTAGAGGCAAATATAAGAACATATGTTATATTCATGATATTTTTAGAAAATAAGTATTTGATATCAAAGATTAAGGAAAGAAGCGGACGCATTTTGCCTGTCTACACGATCGCTGTTTTGAAAAATGCCTCGGCATTCAGTTAGGTAACATTCCTACTGTTTAATTCTCTTCTGCATAGCAATGATTTCTGCGGCCTACGATTATGGCTTTTCATGTTTTTAGGAAACATGATTTTCACCAATAAACTTATTGTTCGCTGTGGCATGTAGGTCATTATAGGTCATTCCCTGTTTTAGTAACTATGCATGTTCACTAGCCAGGTTCTCATGTTTCGTGAACTTTGTAATGAAACGTTTATTTATATGTATTTACTGCTGGCATGTTAGCAGCATGAAATTCGGTGGGAGTCTTTCTGGCTTTATCTGGATGGGAAATTTGGAAAAAGTATGAATATTCCCTTTATGATGTCAGATCAATAGGCCTTTGGAAATCGATCGGTCCGGTAGAGATTAATCATTTCTGTCATTTGTGCGCTTGAATTGGCTAATATCCTTTATCTGTTGTAAAAATGAACTGATATTGTTTATAGCATTACGTTCCAAAGAAAGGGAAGAGAGAGTTTGAGGTAAGCAATAGCATTGTTACTATTGTTGCTGTACAGTGTTGAATCCATCTTACAACGGGTGCTTGAAAGTGATCAGAAAGAATTTCACAAACGCTGTATGTACATGTGAATAAAAAAGTTTTATTTTATCAAGCGACATTAAGTGAGTAATCAGTAGAACATTTCTTGTGATTCTTGTACAGTGTATATTTCAGGATTACATGTACTGATTTTAAGGCCTCATTTTGCCGGTTCATTTTGGTCTGTTTTTTTTTTGGCTACGGGGCCTAGTTTTCCTTATGGATGGTTTAATATATCTGGTATTCCGTCGAACTGTGAAATGGCTTATTTAGCTTCACGATCCATTTATATACAGTAGTATAAAATGAGACAGGCAAAAGTCGTAAAAAAGTATTTTTAAAAAAGCCTTTAGAATAGCTTTCTCATTAGATCACCCTAGGAATATATGACATGTTTGCTCGATAATATTGGTCCTTGATAATTTCAGCAGGGTTTCATGTTGACAATAGAACTGATTAGAATTATTTTATCTGTCTATTATCCATGCCTTCATTGTAATAGCTCTCCTGATGTATATTAGCGGAGCACTCGCGGGCCGAAGGCCTGCTGCGTAGCCCCATACTCATAAAACCTATGCCCGTCATTTTTCATGATCATGGCTAGCGGAAAGTTTCGCGGGCGCGCGTGTGTACATGTGTGTCCGTTGGGCAGGGCTAATTTGCGGGCGCGTATTACGTCGCAAAACATGCGAGTATGACGCCACACAACATCCGGGATCTTAGCAATTTTGAAACCAAAGCGAGCCTTTGTTTTTCGCGCGCTTCCCGCGGCTACAAACAGGGAAGTTCGCAAACGCTTGCCTTCGCGCCAGTTAGGAAACCAACACAACCCGTCCTCGTCACTGGAATAAAACACAGAGAAAGACAAACAAGACACGCCAATTCCTGAAGCAAAGAAAACGGACCCTAAAACTCGCGAACGTTCTGAATATGACGGCGAACAACCTTTGCCGAAGAGGAAAAACACTGGACATCGGACAAACAAACAGTAAACAGAAAAGCAAGTAACTGCGTGTCTAAATGTGATTTGCAAATATTGTTTAGTAAAGCGCTTATGTCTTATAATTTTACCAGAATAATTTTCTCCAAGTTTTTGCATTCAGAGCTAAATTTACAACTTTGAATATCCGTGGTTTTGGCAATGAAGCCAAGCAACGCTCTGTTTTAGTTTTTGCGAAAAATTCCCGTTCTGATTTTATTTGTTTACAAGAAACTTTAGCGACAAGACAAAATGCGATAAATTCTCTGACAGCTAAATGGCTCGGTAAAAGTTTCTGGTCGCCCGCTCTTGGTAAACAAGGCGGTGTTGCCATTCTTGTCGCTGAAAATACTGATTTCAAATGTTTGCAATGGAAAAAAGATTCTTCTGGTAGAATTGTTAGTGTTTTATATTAAACTGAACTCGACGACACGAAAATTAATTTGGTTAATACTTATATGAACGTAAATGCTTTTATGATACAATTCATGAATATTTTTTCCGAACTCTTTTAAAATTATTGCTGGCGATTTTAACTGCATTGAAAACGTTTCTGATAAGTTTGGAGGAAATCCTACAATTTCCACGGATTTGAAAGATCTGCGGTTCATCGCTAATTGATAACTGGCGCATAAAAACACTGCCGACTGAAAAATACAATGCACATGGTTTAATGCGGATAAAACCATCGGTACACGTTTGGATAATTTTTTTATTGCTCAGGACTTGTATGATTCCTTTTTTGCCTTGTGTTTTTTCCGATCTTAAGCCCCAATTTGCATAATGCATTTTCCCGTGGACCAGGACTTTGGAGGCTAAATTTAGAATTTAATATTTGCGATATGATCTCAGAAATTATTAAGAAACATGTATTGTACCGGAAAGCATTTACGTCCATTCAAGCTTGGTGGGATTTTCTTAAAGAATCTATAAAATTAGTTGCTATAGATTTTGGTCGAATCAAACAACACGCTCGAAGCAACATGTTCTCAGAAAAATACTGTTCAATCTATTTATAACCGGTGTTGAAGTCTTTTCACAAGACTCCGGCTCATTTCGTTTTTACCGTAATTTGTACTCGCAAGAACCTGTTAATTTAACAGTCCAAACCGAATTTTTGAACAAACTTGGAAACAGATTAAGTGAGAGCGAAATTTTATCCTGTGAAGGATTTTTATCTTTGGCTGAAATTACCCACGCAATGCGTGGACTTTCTTCAGGGAAAACCCCCTGTTCAGACGGATTACCTCAAGAATTTTACGCTAAATTCTGGGATCTTTTAGGCCCTGTTCTGTTCGAAATTATAAATTTAGTTTGGAAAATAATTCTCTCAGTGATTCAATGCAAAGAAGCGTGACTAGATTACTTTACAAGAAAGATGATAAAAAAAACCTCGAAAATTGGTGGCCCGGCCATTTCGCTACTCAATGTTGATTACAAAATTTGTTCAAAAGCTCTTACAAACAGACTTTCAAACGTGTTACCCTCGATTATTCAAGAAGATCAAACTTGTTCCGTCCCAGTAGGACGATTTTTGAGAATTTATTTCTCTTGCGTGACACTCTAGATTATATAAATATTACCAATGAAACTGGTATCTTGCTGAATATTGATCAAGAGAAAGCCTTTGACAGGGTAGAAAAACATTGGTAAACTTTTTTCCAATGTTTTGAGTCGTTTTGGATTTGGCCCTAATTTCTACATTATACTGTCAAGCAAATATGAAAATTATAGTTAATGGTTTTTTGACCAAAGAAATTCCACTCGAGTGGGGGGTGAGGCAGGGAGATCCCCGGTCTCCACTTTTGTACATTTTATGCGCAGAAGTTTTGGCTACCAGTATAAGAAAGGATGATACTATTGAAGGTTTTCTCCTTCCAGAAGCCTGAGGAAAGCGTTTTAAAATTCGCCAATATGCGGATGACTCCACATGTTTTGTAAAGGACATTTTTTCTTTGGACAAATTGTTTACCTTACTTCACAAATACGAGACAGGTGCAGGGACTAAATTAAATGTGGCAAAGAACGAATCCATGAGGTTAGGAGCTTGGTGCTCATGTCCGGACACTCCTTATGGCCTGACGTGGGTGTCAAGAATGCAAATCTTGGGTGTCTGGTTTAGCAATGGTACTGCAAATGTGGAACCGGATAACTGGATACCACGCCTTTCCAAGCTAGATTAAAATTTGAACCTGTGGAATGGTGTGGGGTGTTTTCACTCCCACCCTATCGGCACTACTCAATACTAGGTTTTTAGTTAATGTTAGAGTATTTTCTTTTACCTATGGACTTCTGCTGACGACGAGAATGACATGCGAGCGCACTTTTTCATTAAGACCATACTTTATGGTATATGGGTTTTTCGAAATAAAGCAACTTTTCATAATGGCACCGAGAACTCTCGGGCCACTGTAAGGGAGAGAAGGAATGACATCACAACACAGTTGCAAATTGATTTCTCCTGAATAACCGAACAGAAATGTTCTGCTTTGTGGTGTCATCCGAATAATTGTGAAATACAACAGTCAAAGCTTGTGACTCTCATAATTTAGCTACTGGCAACTCATCATTCATTACCAGAAATGACTAAAGTAATCATGTGCAAACCGGAAAGGACTTTCAAGTGGACCAAATGACCGGAAATGAACTTTATAAATAATCCCTTATGGACTAGACTTTCAAGTGACTGTAAACCGGAAGTGACCTTGTATTGCTGTAACCGGAAATGACTAGCTCTAACTCAGGAGGCACCGCGGCAGAACGCACTGCGCATGAGTAGAAAACTGAGCATCCGGTGAATAACGCATTTCCGGTGACATACTGTAATCCCATGTAAATGTTGTAGTTAATTTTTTTATCTCAGGTAATTTTTATTTTTCCATTGTTTTTGGGTATGGTAATATATGCTGATGAATTTGAAACAAAGGAAAAACAAAAATTACCTGAAATAAAAAATGAACTACAACATAAACAACATAAAACTCCCGTACCGCGAAGTTTGAAAACAAAAAGTAAGAGTTATAAAACAAAGGTAGAGAAAAAGTTTGTTTCGTTGAAAAGTTTTTTCATCGTTCAAGTTTCAAGCGTTTGCACCAAGGGGTTTGGTGTTTGCACCAACAACGAAATATGAACAAATGATTTTTGCATCGCATTTTTTCACAAAAAACAAGTCTTCACTCCATCTCGAAATGTATTCATGCAAGAACCGATCGTGTACGTACCATAATTTTCTTCGGTTTTGGTCCTTTCATCATTGCATCTAGAAAATCTAGGTCTGTTGGTTCATGCAGAAATGTTGTTTTATGCTGTTCGCATCGATGTTGACTGGTAGTTTAACGGACCGGAAGTGCTTGAAGTTTACGCATGCGCAAACGTTCTGCCGCGGTGCCAACTCAGGATGCCTTGTAACCGGAAATGACTAGCCTCTCAGGATAATATTGTAAACTTTAGGGATTTGTTATTGATAAAAACATTTTAATAGAAAAAAAAAAACTTTTGTTGTGTTCAGCGGAGAAAACGGTTTGCAAAATCGTTTTTCCCTGCATTTTTTCGCGGTTTGCTACTCTCAAGAGAGGTTTCACATTTCTCAAACAGTGGTCAAGACCGCATTTGAGGCTGCGTAACTCTGCAAGTCAAGCGTTTTTGGAGGAATATAGAGCTAAGTGCTTATTTTTAAACCTGATTTCGTCTTAGGAGAATTGAAGCTAGTAGATCGTCGAAGCATTTGTTTTGAGCTAAACTCCTTTATAACCCATTGACCGCGGCCGTGCCGGGCCAAAACCGGCCGTGATTTTACAATAACACACATTTAAAATATTCAAAATAGAAAGAGAAAGTTTTAAAGAACACTCAGAAAAATAAGAGCTTTAAGCGATGAAACTTGCTTCGAGGAACTTCAGAACCCGCGAAGAAGAGGAGTTTTAAAGAATTTTCAAGCAGCCGAGGGACTTAACGGTAAAAGAAATTACATTTTTCTATGGGAATTTATGTTGATATCAATTTGTGATTGACTTTTTCTTTGTGTTCTCGTTAGTTTTGGAGAAATGTTTATGAAACGTGCTCAAATTCAGTCGGGATTGATATCTTGAATTTCGCCATGTGCTCAGCCAGACAGCTCCTCGATGCGCTAATGGTGCGCTTTTTGCTTTTAAACATAGACTAATGGATATTTGAATAAAATTTTTCAAAAGATTTTGTTTTCTATTTTTATGTGTTTGTTCATTCATTAATACATAGGTTGAAAAGCGACTTTATGTTAACAAAACAAGGCTTGGATTTTATAGTTCTAACTTCACTCGCGTCACCTTGCGCAAAGATGTCTGTATTTTTGCAATTTTGATTTCCAAATCAGTTTCTCGAGCAATTTTCCATATGCAACAGGTGTATTTTATTCGGAAATTAGTCATACTAGTTATTCTAGACCGACAAAAAGTTGTTTTTGTGAGCTTTTGTGGAATTTGTGCAGTCTAGACTAAATGTACTGTGCAGACGGTCGCGTAATAAGCTTACTGTTTTTGAGAATTGCTAAAATTGAAAAATAGCCTGGTCGTCAATCTTAATTCTAATTTTTCTTGTGCTTCCGACCTTTCACCTAAGTTAAGCTTATCATCATCGTTGCTGTTCAGAGAGCTCCGCTGTTAGGCTAAGCCTATCTATATATATTAGGGTTTCTTTAATTTGGCTTAGACTCGTTTGTTAGATCGGCTGAAGTTTATATTATCGTTGTGAAAATATTACTGAGGATCAGAAAATTTCATAGGCCGTGATTTAGTGTCTATTTTACAGTCAAAACCGGTCAAGCGTTCCCGCCAAGAATGAATTAATGAATTCATTATTGCAAATTAATATTTGATTTCATTACTCGTTTCAATAATCCGCTCTTCGAATAAATAATGCAAAATTCAAAATAAGCCTCGATTCAAAAATCGAATTTTGATTGGGTTAATGAACAAAAGGTTTGTGCTGTATATGGAATACTAAGCACCAGGTTGACCGCGACTCGTCAACAAAGATGGCGGCAAGATCTCCGTCGTCCTCGTGTGAGGAAAAGGTAGGTTTATAATCCATTTTGTTGGGAAACTTTTCCTCTTTTCAAGCATTAGTGCATGGCAACTATTATGGCTATAGTTTATCCCGTTACAAAGAAACACTTGTATTGGAAAAATCAGATTTATGGAGCGCTGTATGAGAAGGCTTTCGAAGATACAAAAAAATATCAACAATTACATGGCTCTCGCTATACTTCTTCCACAAATTTTCCCAAATAACCACGAGTTTATATCAATTTGCGATTGATGTAAAGCCTAAACCTTTTGTTCATTAATCCAATCAAAATTCGATTTTTGAATCGAGGCTTACTTTGAATTTTGCATTATTTATTTGAAGAGCGGATTATTGAAACGAGTAATGAAATCAAATTTGCAATAAAGAATTCATTAACTCATTCTTAGCAGGAACGCTTGACCGGTTTTGACTGTAATAGACTTAAATAGTCTATGGCGTGCAAGACTTGTGAGAAAGTGTTTCTTCACGGATGTAGTCTAAGATCCAAGAATGAAAATGCTGTGTCTATATTGGAATCAATACTTCTTGAGGTTATTTTAGTTAATTATTCTGTTGTGGAGTAGTGTCTTGTGTATTGTGTTTGACAGAACCTTCGCAGAATGTCGCCTGACCTGAACAACGGGCATTGACATTCAGTTAACTTCACCTTAATTTGAGAATATTTACAGCGTTATGCAATGTGTTTTTTTTTCTCTACTGCGTCTCGGTAATTATTTTCCTCCGGCCTGGTGTTGTAGAATTTAAAACATGTTTCAAAATCGCACGACATTTTTCTAAACTAAAGGATAACGTTTGCTCCGGGACTATACAGTATCACAAAAGGAAAGATCACATAGCTTGTATATAACACTGACATTTATTGATGACTTAAATTAATGACTTAAAATTATTAGCTTAAATAGAAACTTAAAAAAATTCTACAATGTCAATTTAATATTTCGACAATAAATTATTTTTGTTGAAGATATTGTTACACATAATTAAAACAACCCAGGTTTAGATAAAAATCACTAACGGAAATGGTCTCTCGGACAGGAACCACCATTTAATAAAAAGACTGGTGGTCTCTTTATGCACCTAAAGATGGTGTCTTGTTCGTATAGCCCCCATTCTATCAGGAGTAGAAACTGAGAGAAATTAAGATAAAAATATTCCTGTGCCATTTTACTAGCAATGCAGTTATAGAAAACTTGTTCAATCTCTGAGCTGGACAACAAATCGAGATTTTGTTACCATGTACATGTGTTACACTCTGTTAAAAATGACGAGAATGCCATTATTTTATAAGTGGTGGTGCATGTCTAGGGAAGAACTGAAACAGTAACATATTGTTTGTTTGAGGCTCTTGTTAGATATTTTGAGAGTAAACCAGGTGGACTGATCCAGACGAGTTGAAACTACTAACACTTGCTCCAGAAACAAGACAGGAGAGCATCACCACTTTCAATGACGTCCAAAAAAAATTGATAAAAGAGAAATTTGACTCAAGAAACCACACAGTCTAGCCTAAAAACAATATTCGGACATAATATGACAGCACTGCATGATGGGAAAAAACTTACAGGAGATAGCCCAAAGGGCACTTTGATTATTGTTTGCTTACTGATAAAAACATAAAATTGCGACTTTTTTTGTTCTTTTGCGAATCGAAAACAAACAAGAAATAAACATGTCCGCCTATTTAAGCTTACGTATTAAAACTCACTGTACGTTTTATCTTGTGTCATTTTACAGTGAAGGATTTGTGTACAATGGAGGCTAGTCAGGCTAGTACAAGCGAAGTGAAGAAAAAGTAAGTATAAATATATTTGTAATACATTCTTGTTGTAAACATAAGGGTTATAAATTGTTCAAGCGAGTCGAGGCAATTCTGCAAACTTAACTTTACGCGAGATAAACAAGCTTTAAAATACATTTTACCGGCCGCCGGTTATTTCTGGAAGAGGTTAACATCGGTTTCAGCTTAGCTATAAAAGTGGAAAAACACGTGCACGGTCGTGTGAGGCTGCGGGTTTAATGTTGTTTTTGGAAGGAATCGACGGTTTTTTCTTCGCGCTGTTGAAGCACCTAAGCTGTTTAATTTCAGAGCAATTCAGGCAGTTTTGGTTGATGTAGCCTGTGAACAGGCTTCTTATTTGGGGAATTGCGTTAGGTTAAAATCGGCGAGTGAAGCGAGCCGAGCGCGGACTGGGGAAGAGGGAAGGGGCGGCGAAGCCTGTGGACTCGCCTTTGATGCCGCCGTTCCATGATACCAGAGTCTGATATCATGAGCTGATTGGTCAGATCACTTGGTGTTGACAAGTATGCGGTGACAGACGACACATGTTGACATCTCAAATACCTTGCGCCTTAAATTTGCATAAATATTCCATTCGCTGGCTCAAATGATAAACAAACATGACGACTCGTCGCATGCAATTTTCAGATCTCGATTTTGAGAAAGCTTTGAGCGATTCGTTGCAAAATTTTTCGCTTATACCGAGGCTTAAAGAAGAGCAAAAGCTGTGTCTAAAGTCTGTGGCAAAAAAGCAAGATGTTTTTGGAATTTTGCCGACTGGATTTACAAAACAGCAACCATGCTACAGATTATCTGTTGGATGCCAAATCAAACGCTATTACAAAACAACGAGGGTTTATCCTAGCTCCACTGGGACACGCTACTCAACTACAGAACTAAGAATACTAAGGAGCTAAAAATTATTGCAATAATTCATGATTTTAATGCAGTGGTATTATAGACAACGGCTTTTTGAGACTCGGATCGTGGCCGGAAACACTATAATTCGCCGAGATCAAAAGTTCAATATCATCGAAGAAAACAAATTCATAACTGTGGTCTAAACGGGCAATTCTCTCTGAAGTCTTACTGGAAAAGCTTTATACTTTAGGTTTTTTAAATACTTTTTTGCGAAGAGTGGGAGCCGTGTTTAGCCTGTCCATTTTTATACTGCTACCGATGCATTCAACAGAATAAAAACATGACAACTTGTTGACATTTTAATTAACTTGTTGCCAATATAATAACAGGATAATTACTAGGGGGCAGAACGGCGGCATCAAAGGCGAGTCCACAGGCTTCGCCGCCCATTCCCTCTTTCCCAGTCCTCGCTTCGCTCGCCGATTTTAACCTAACCCAATTCCCCAAAAAGAAGCCTGTTCACAGGCTATGGTTGATGTTAATACTAATTTCTATCTGTCGTTGTTTTCACTTTACAACGCACTTGTTTAACTCACAGTGTGTTTTTGAGGATCATAAATAAGGTGTCATAGCTTCGAACACTCTATAATGAACAAAATGCGGACCACTTAGGAAACAGGGAACAAAATAATGGTTTGTCTTTAGATGGTATCAATTTTCTGCCTTCATTATATTTTTGTTTCTTTTACCTAAAGGATATGTTGAGATGAATAGTGGAAATTTTATTTTTTCATTTTCATTATAAAGGAAAAGTTATTTGTATTTCAATTGCCAGGTCAATAATGGTGTGGACAGAAGCAAAAGATGTCAAGTTGTTGCGGGCCATGGGAGCAGAGGGGGTATTTGTCAACAGCAGGGCTGGCAGCCGAGAGAGAGGAGCTGCTTGGGTAAATGTTGTCTCTGCTCTCATGGCAGAAAGTATCGGCCATGTCACTTCACGTTCAGTGAGAGACCGGTATCAGAATTTGGCAGGAAAGTGGAAAGCAAAGGTTGCAAGGCAGGAGAAAGAAAGTGGTGGGGGCGACGAACATCAGACAGAAGTGGAGGTTATACTGGAAGAGTTGGTAGCACTGGAGTTAGAGGCGAAGAGGGCAGAAGAACAGGATGGAGCAAAGAAAGAGGCAGCAGCGAATGAAAAGAAGCAAGCAGTAGAGATGAGAGACAGGGCGTTGGAGAGGTTTGGAGAGACAAGGAAGAGGCACACAGAGGAAAAAGAAGAAGGGAAAAAAGAAACTAAAAGAAGAAGGTCTGGTGGGGAGGCATTGGACTGGTTGAAGGAAAAAGGGGAAATTGCGAGGCAGCTGAAGGAGCAAGAGGTGGAGGACAGAAGAGAAGAAAGAGAGGTACAGAGGATGCAACATGAACAGTTTATGAGGCAGCTAGAGGCAACAAAAACAGCACAAAATGAACAAATGAAAATATTTCAGCAACAGATGCTACAACAAATGCAACAAAACCAACAGCAGCAGCAGCAACAGCAACAGCAATTTGCCATGTTGCAGCATCAAATGATGCTGATGTTGCAAAGTTTGCATAAAAAGGATCAATGAGTGGGAGTTTTTGTTAAATTAGCATAAATTTTTATTTTTTACACTTGCAACAATTATTTATGTGAAATGCTAAAGAAGTGAACGATATGACCACAGTTATTCAATATTGTGTTTTTTAATGTAACATTGAGTTTTTATTGTAAAAAAAGGTTTGCTGATGCACGAGTTCAGCATGAATGTGCCATTTAATATATATTTTACATGTGTATCTGAGCTTGATTGCACTTTAATTGAAAAGACATAAAGTGAACCTAATTAGCCTTTTCAAAACTGACAAGAAAAAGGAAGGCAAAATTGTGATGATAGTTGCACTTTAAAGTTAGTAGCTATTTAACAAGTCAACTGTGATTTTTCTCACCATTCCAGTTTGAATAAAAAATAGTTCAAAATAATAATTGATGAAAATTGATACAATGTACAATGAACCTGGACGTGCTGTCAGTGTATTATTTTATGGTGTGATTCAGCTTTATCCTTGGTGCAATTTTGATTTTCCTTTCTTCTTGTGTATGTTAATAAAATTATATACGATAATGAATGTAAACAAAGGAAAATCAAAATTCAGCACCAAGGATAAAACTGAACCACAACATAAATACATGTATAATTTTATACCAGAACCTTCTTTCTCAAACCAATATTGCAATGAATGTCATTTGTTTTGTTCCTGACATATCGGCATGCAAAGCTGATGTGAGTTATTTTTGGCAAAGTAATTGGTATGAGTTTTTCAAACCAGCCACAACGTATAGGAATTAAAGTAAAACCAAAACAGTTCTGTATTACTTTACACTCAAATATTATTATTGAAATCTGCCCTCATTGCCTCAAGCAGAGTATACCATATTTCTTCATGGCAAATAACCACCCAATACTCTCCAATAAACACCTTCCTCTGCGTGAGTGCCAATCTGCTCTCTCCCTCCCCCTTGAGCATTATTCGAGTCCAGGTAATTACAATATTGAAAAGGTATCGAACATTTCACAGTAGGTAGATTACTTGTGTCCCGGTGCTTAAATCAATGAAATTTTAATGAACATATTTTTAACGACCAAATGCAAGGAATGTAACCTGAGCTACAAATGTACGTAGGAAGTGTGCATGCTTTGGACATACGATGTACACTCTGATTGGTCAATTATAGCTCATTTTAACTCTATAAAGCACACACTTTATATCACACACATACCTTCCTGAGTAACGTACAATGCACATTGCCTATGTCACAAGTTTTAGTGTAAACAATTTCATGATCACTGTTAAAAAGAAACAGTAAAGTTGCTACTTGTGTTCTTAAAAATTCCTGCATGCTTTAAAAACACACTCCCAAAGACATGTTTACTATTCGAACAACAACTCAGTACAGTACATACCGAACTTCCTAGCCAAGAAATGTCCATCAAATTTGGCCATAACATGTTTATCCTTGATGTTTTTAGTTACAATGATTCTTGAAAAAAGTACATTAATTTTATGAAAGCAAATTTATACAGCAGTAACAATTATTACATGTTCTCTATAATTTGCCTTCATAAATAATTATAGTTATTAGTAATGGTAACTGGACTGAGTGGAGTACAATTCAGGGAGTAATCAAGCGAGTAATTTCAAATCGGCCGAGCACGTAGCGTAAGGACGATTTGAAATGTCAAGCACGATTACCTCTGAATTGTACGACAAAAGTCCAATAACCAATTTATTGTATTAGTAACAAAACTCAAGATTAAAAAAATCTGTAACAACCTTTTTCTTTCTAAAACATCCAGAAACAGCAACAAGAACTCATTTAAATACACCTGATTGGCACACACGCAGCGTAGGTGTCCAATTACAGGTATTGTACAGCTGTAATTGGACACCCCCATGATAACCATTCACAATCAAGAATTTTGTTACTGACACGATTAATAATAATATTATTATTATTATTATTTGACATCAGATTCCCTTACTGCAAACACTACAGTATCTACCCCCTGTACTTTGTTCATTTATGAGAAGTATTCCTGTAATGAAGGTGGTTGAATGCCGAACTTTTCTGAAACAATATTGCCATAAAGACAAGTGTGAGCATTTTCCAGGAGAGCACAAACAATATAAAATTTTCCCACTGCACTCATATTAACTTTTAACTGCCTTTTAAAATCAACAAATTTAAAATAATTAGTGATATTACCAAACAACCACTCGACTGACACCCGAACTTCACTCATTGCTTGATTATACAATGCCATTTGCGGGGTCAAGTTCATGTTCCTAAATGGGGCCTGCAGGTACACTCCCAAAGGATACGCTGGATCCCCATACAAACATAGTGGGTTGCCGTGGAAATACGCCACTCTACGGAGATCATTTAGAACACTAGATGTTTGCAATATGGTGCTGTCGTGGCGCTTCCCCTCAAATGGGCCATGTAAGTTGGCAATAAGGCCATTTGGAATGACAATACTTTGAAATTTGATTGAATGCAAGCTTTTGTGGCCATTGTACATTACCCTTTGATTCTGCTGTGGCCTTGCGATGCCACGCACTGTGCCATCAATAAACCCAAAACAATTATTGAGGGGAGCACCCTGCTGGTGGACAGCTTCTGCATATCTCTGCAGCTGAGCAGGCAGTAAAAAAAACTGGTCCCAACTACGCAAACGATGGCGGTGGTGTTCGTAAATAAAATCGACCATTTTGTTGAAAATCAGGCAGAGCTCTGTTGGATTACGACCAAACCGAGGTACCATGTCAGTATACCGGCAAGGATAAGCCAGTCTCTTAAGTAATATGCACAGTGCCTCCATATCCCCACAAACTGTTCTCTGTTCACATACAATTTTATCCGGTAAATCCAGACATCTCAACAAAACCTCAATGTCACTTTTTGCAAATCTTAACTCAGTTTGACACTCAACAGCAGTCCAGGCGTCCTCATCAAATTTTGGAAATTTCCAATACGGGAAAACAGGTTTTGACGAACAAGCGTCATACAGAAGAACAAAATCTTCATCGTCAATTAAATTGTAAGCACTGGCTGTTATCAAAGCATCCCGGACAGCGCTTAAGCGAGCCATAATTTCAGATGAAATTTTTCAGCAATGTAAAAAATCGCCAGGAACTCGCGACATGTCACGAAATTAAGGTGGCTCGATATAGTATTTTGGTTTCCCTGTATAGTATATTTGGAGGCAAAACAATTAGAGTTATACTTTGCGGATCGTCATCACATTTTACCCCGAAATGAAGATAATATTACAGTATTAATTTGCCATACATGTATCGAGGTTGGCGTTGCCATGGCAACGCCATTGGGTTTTTAAGTACGGCTTCAAAACAGACATATCTTCAATTATCTTGAAAATTCCACGGTGAATTCTGTTTAAATTTTGCATACGGCCTTCGACCCCTGTGTTCTACTCGAGTACCAACTTTAAAAAAAATCTGTCAGAAATTTTAAAGAAAAAACGCGTTTTTTTAGAATTCGTTGGTAATTTTTTTCTCTGTTGACAGAATTTTTTGAAAATCGCGTAAAACGCACTTTGGATAGAACGAAGTCAACATGCAAAAAATGAAAAAAATTTAACGAGCGGAAGCGGAAGTGTGGACTTCGAAAGTTTCAAATTTCTGAAAATTTTGACACGACAAGATCGGCAATTACGCATGCGTGGTAGTTGTCACGCCACTCCTCCACGCGGATTTTGTGGTCGATTTGCGGATGTTATTCTTGTTTATTCATTTATAGACAAATCTCTTTCGCGCTGTGCAGCTTTTTGTGAGATAGAAACTGTTATCTTTTGGATGAATCGTGTCTAGTAATGGCTGGTACATCACTTGCCTTCGAAATGATTAACAATTCTGGCTAAAATCGCTGGATGCTTTGTTCCTCGTGGTGTGGATGGAATCGCTGCTGTCGGCGCTCTGCTCAAAATTGCGAGCCTCTCTAGAGACGCTGTAAGTCCTGGTAGGACAGGCCACTTTCTGCAATTTTTTGTAGGAGGCTTTGCTTTACCAGCCCATTATTACTCTGAGAAAAGATGTTATCCCTGAAATTGCACACGCTGGAAGCCGTTCGTCTAAAAATACCATGTCTTCGAAAGCGAAGGAGGCGGGATTTACATTGCCGTTGTTTACAACGACGGGGATTGAAATAATAATAAATACGCGGTGGAGAGCAAAGACATCTTCCAAAGCATCATGTGCTAAAAAGCTCTTCATTAAAAACAGATTTTAAAACCGATGGAAGATTGCTTCTACAGGGCTTTCCTCCCGGATTGGGCGATTCGGGTGTTTTGACAAGGTGAAGACTGTCGGCGAATAGAATTTTTCATGGATGAAAGTGTTTCTTTGAACTCATGCCTAACTGATAGGAGCCTTTGCGGAGGAGAGAGCCTAAGACAGCGTAGCAATGTGGGAGTGTCAAAACAAAAGAATTGTGGCCGATTAAAACACTGTGGCAATTTGCGATAGCATTACTGGAGAGAAAAGTGGTGAAATCGCTCAGATGAACAGTATGCACTGGAACGTTTTCTGGCCATTTATCGATTCCACTGACAGTTTGTTAAATCGAGAAGCGTAGTAGCTGATATTGCATTTTGGGAAAATGCACATAGTAATTGTAAGTGTTTACCTGTTTAGTTATAGCTGCTATTTTATCTAAAGAAGTTGTCTCCGTGTCAAAAACTACAAATTGATAATCACTGTAGCCGTGTTGTTGTGTCTTTCCTTGAACGCCAGATCGAAGATTTTCTTAATTTTCTCCTTTGAGTATTTCTGATTTGCTGCTTCATTAAAAGCCATACAACGTCTGCTTCCTTTTTGCTTTTTATTTCCTCTGGTGGTTCGTAGCTGGATAACCCTTTTTTGTGCATTTTCTTATCTAACTGATGACGAGAATCGACCACAAATGTCATGCAGTGGGTGGGAACTTCGTCGCGCACACGCTCTGTTGCTGTTTGTTCTTAGTAGAAGATGAACTATCTTTCCCAACACATTCTGCATTACTCTTTTAATAGAGTTTAGATTAAGAAAATACACTGCCCCTAAAAACAGCCCAAAATAAACTCTCTCGTATTCAGAGGAAAATTGCGTCGATGCGGGGCTGAGTTATCGATCGCGAAACCATTCTTCACTGAATTCTTGTCAGGGAACTTTAACCGCCCTGTTTTCTTTTTTTCGGTAAATCACATTACCACCAAAGAAAGAAGAATGTAAACCTAGCTTGCATACACGCGAAAAACACAGTCAACCAGGCCAGCGCAAAAATAAAATTGCGAAAGGAGTGTTGCGGCCATGTTTGTTTATCTTTTTTCTTGCATGACTCAAATTTTTAAAAGTCCCGCGGGTAAATTAGAACCCAATCTGCGCGCGCCAAAAAAAACTATATCGAGCCACCTTAAATGTACACGAAAGCATGACGAGAGCGACTATTCTCGCAAAAGCTTATTTATTGACATTCGAAGTAGAAGTTTTCATTCTATTGACATACACTAAGTTAAATAATTACATTACAATTGGTGAAACATATAAGCTTAAGCGTAAAGTTTTTTATAGCGCATACAATTAGAACTGTCATAAAGCTTACTTGTCAAATCCATCCTTTCCGAGTCCTAATTCTTCACACTTTCCCTCTTGCATGCAAGCAAACTAACAACGTCATTGTCGTCGCCAAAATAATACGCTTTACAATTCATGATGACAATAAATTCTAGATTAGTTCAAACTGTTCGAGAACGCACACGATACGTTGTCTCGCCATTGCTAAATCACTTGTAAAAGACAACACGACGGCGTTCTCGGCCCAGTCTTTTGCGGCATTTTTCGCTGCGCGCGCCGTCCTCAAGAAGTCCCCGTCATCATTGCTAAATCACTCTAATATCACTGTATCACGAACGCGCTTCGCGCTCGTGTCGCGCTCCGCGCGAAATGCTTCGCTCGCTCCGCTCCGCTTGGCTCATAAAGCGCCTGTCATGCAGGCTAGCATATTGGCAGACGACAATTTTCGCGTGTCGTCAGCCGTGTCGTAACAACAAAACGGCGGCCTTTTTTAATCAGGACATTCAAACCCTAGATTTAGGTGAAATTTCTCGTTTGTTTACGCTTCATAGCGAACCCAGCTCTGCAGGCTCTAATTCATTAGTGACTGAAGATTAGGGTTTTTTGCGGTGGACGAATTGTTAATCTCACTGTATCACGAACATGAACACAAATTCGCCGACGTGAACTTCAAAAACAACGTCTTCTACAACTTCGGATACGGCAAGGGCCAGGGCAGCAACTTCACGGATTCCGGCCGCCATCTTGGCGAAGTTAACCCGCGTTACCTAAAGAAAGCCTGGTAATGATTATCCTCAAGCCAAACCGCGTTTCAACCAAAAGCGGTTAGAAAGGGCAGAAAAGTGTTTTATTGAGACACCTCAACCAAATCAACCAAAACTGGTTTAGGTTAAAACGGTTGCCTCCAATAGAACACGCCCTTAATGTCTGAACTCGGTAAGCTTCTCGGGATGTAAATTTATTTCAGTGGTGGCCACATAAAGGCCTATTCTTATCCACCGTTTTCTCAACACTGCAGCACTTGGAACAAGTTATGGAAATGTTCGACTTAACCGGAAAATTAACGTAACCCGCGCTTAATTGAAACTTTCTTTTACAGTGATTATTTAAAAACCCCGCGGGGGGGGGGGGGGGAGACTCCCATATAAAAATGACGGGGGTGCTCGTCGTACCTTTTAGGGGTCAAAATTTGTAGATTGGTACCGCTTAGGGTATTAAAATCTAAAATGACCACCGTTAGAATTATTGCGGTACCTTTTAGGGTATGAGCCGAAAAATATGACAGAATATGACATGTGTTGTTTTAAAAGAATTGGTATCTCTTAGGGGTAAAAAATTTTTTGAGCCACGCCCATCAAACGAGATTCTGATACCTTTTAGGGTGTTTTTCGAAAATTTCCGACGAGCACCCCCGTCATTTTTATATGGGAGTCCCCCCCCCGGGTTAAAAACATGCTTTGTTTTTGTGTAATAAATACTTCGTTGTTGACAGACTGTACCAATTAACAAATTCAGGGCGCATTTTAATCCCTTTACTTTAAAGTCGTTCCTATCAGCAATGGAATATCCATGCAGTGGCTAAAAGCAGACATAAGCTTAATAGGGGTAGTTACATTAATTTTATCGATTCCTTTTCTTATCGACAACGGAAAGGAAGTTATGAATAGGCTAGTTATGAAATTGATTCGTTGGTGGTACACCTTATAGCTATATATCATTATAGCTATATATCATTGCGCGGCGTTAGTAATAATTGAACGTTTTCTTTTAACCTAACTATAATTAGTATAGGTAATACAATGGTTTCTAGGAGTATTTGGGATAAATATCTCGAGTAATATTTCAAAATTGTCCTATAAGACTGAGAATTTTCGCTTTTTCTAACGCTCACACGTGTGATATCGATCCGCGATCAAAGATTACTTTAAAATTTTCTTATAAACACGGCGACAACTCACCATCTCTGCTTTATCTTTTTATTTTAATAGTAATTAGAAATGTTGGTGACTAATTTCCAAGACACCAAGGATCTCTTTAGACCGCAACAAACCTCCTTCTTTGGCGGTCAGTGCTTTTATAGACGGAAAACATTGGCGTGAGGCCATTTTGCCCGTACTTGCTTGCAAAGAAAGCGAGCTTTCGATGAAACTTTGAGCATTTTTTCTCTTTTTATCCTCTGTCCTCAAAATTAGAAACACTACTGTTCACTTCGTCTAGATGACGGACAAGTACGATAGTTACTACAAGCAAAGTGTCGAACTCTGAGTCGGAGCCATTCTCTACTTTCTCTTGCTCACTTCAGTGAAGAACTTTTCCGTTTGCTCGTCGAGTTGTCTGGCGTCGTAGCTAAAAATATCTGCATTGTATTCTTTGCTTTCAACCCTGCTTGATCGTACAAGGATATAATAGGTCTTCGTACCTAGCCCGTGAACAGGCTTCTTTTTGGGGAATTGGGTTAGGTTAAAATCGGCGAGAGCGAAGCGAGCAGAGCGCGGACTTCCCTCTTCCCCGGTCCTCGCTTCGCTCTCGCCGATTTTAACCTAACCCAATTCCCCAAAACTAAGCCTGTTCACAGGCTATTCGTACCTTTTTTATGTTGGCAATCTCTAGACTTTCCGCCATTGTTTCAACAAGATAAAGCCGTCCCTCCCGTTGCCACGGCAACTGTAATTTCTACATGTAGGTATTTAAAATTAGACTGAAATACAGCTCGTCTCAGCCAATCAGATTTCAGAAATTTCTCAGCTAGAAGTATATAAATCATGTAACATCTGGCTGTATTAAGCTCAAAAAGGAAAAAAAAATCCCACCGCAACTATGATCGACTATCGATCATCCAGTGGATGAAGGTTACGGTGTTTGGGGGAAGTGGAGTCAGTGTTCAAGAACGTGTGAAACCAAAAAGGCACAAGAATACGTAACAGATTGTGCAACAACCAACCGCCACAAAAAGAGGAAAGAGCAGCCAAACGAAAAGAAAGTATGCCCGGGTCAGCAAAAAGGGCTTACAGGTTTGTCTCTGTGGCACACACGTATCTAATTGTTTTGGAGCAACCCTACACGCCCCTCTTCCCGAGGCCTGGTCTGGTAATAAATTTGTCGTCCCTCGGGAGCTTAATAAAAAATGTTTGTGAATAAAAAATATTTGTGAATTTATGACGATCAAATGGAAACTTTTAATGTATGGCTTCCTTATACCATAGTTAATCGAGGGACTGGTTGTGAAACTTAGCATAGAATTATTTATTTCGTAGTAGTTCGGCGATGGCAAGTATAAGCCTCGTTGCTAGCTGTAGTTAAGTAAGAGATCGATGCCCAAAGACGCGACAACAAAGTCAAAAAGGCGTAAAGATACACAGTGAAGCCGATCGAAATAAGACGGGAAATTCTTTATTGAGCAATGAGACATCAATAACATATCACTTCGTTCGGTATTTCTGCAAATGCTAAGAAGTAAATTTTATCCATTTTTACATTTGTCATTTACGCTCCATGCCGGTAACTCTTACTTACATAAGTATTCGAGTTAACGCGTCTTTACGCAATGCGGAATTTGTGCCTTAATATTAGAAAAGGCCTTGTATTTACGGTTCTTTACGAAAAACTTGAATATGCGAAAGTTCATTATTTCATGCTGTATACTCAGGCTGTCTTGAATGACCAAAAGAGCTAACTATAAATGCGATAGTCAGGCCAGTAGGAACGAATTTGAAAGTGAGAGGGCACGATCGACTGTTGTCGGCCGAGACCCCTTCAATATTTTCGACGGTTAAACAAGGACACTGACTATAAAAGGGATAGCTCCGCCCCCTTTGTCACACCATCACTGCTTCAACGGCTAATCAAAGATGGCTAACACTGCGAGCAACACGGAGGAAGACCGTTGCCCCCAAAAATTGGTCTAATTCTACCTTCACCAGCTCAATCTTGTAGAGAATTTATCTTTCACGAAAATAAAACTAATAACATTATTTGAATTTATGCGCCTTTTAGCATGAATATAATATTTTAGCTTGCCAAATTTGAATTTCGCGCCGGTAACGGTTCTCCATTGGCGAGCGGATGCACGTGATGTTGACAGTTCGGTGTCAAGTGTGAAATGACTGGCGGCTTGGCCAGGCCAAGGTTCCTTTTATAGTCAGTGTCCTTGTTAGTGGCAGTCTTCGTTTTTTAATTTTCACCCGAAAAGTGGGGGGGGGGGGGGGGGGGGGGGGGGGCACGGGCCTACGCCTCCCCCCCCCCCCCCCCCCCCCCCCCCCTACTCCTACGGGCCTGATAGTAAACAGCTAAGGAAGGACACATACATTATATTCTCGCGGCATTCAAATACGTGGGGTGATTGAGATGAAAAATTTTACTCAACGCTGGAGAGAATCAGTTAGAGAATTTGAAGGTGTTTAACGTATCCCAAGGAATCTTCGTGTTAATAGATCAGTTATACAATAATATAACAAAAGCGTGTTATCTTTAAAGACAGAAAGTCGATAAAGGGTTGAAACGTGCAACGTGTGTTCACAGCGTGGGCACATTCATTTTGTTAAGTAGCATATTTGAAAAACCCTCAATGATTCTGAATACACGAAACGCTTGTCATTGAGTACCTCTCTGTTTTATTTCTTGTACTCTGTTGTTCTTTAGATAGACTAAAGCTCTTCGTATAAATTTAACTTGTAATTTATATGTACGCTTAAGCTTCATTTTAGCGTGACAAAATTTTCATTTGTTGCCTGTTGTGTAAGAAATGGCGCGATTTAAAATATTGTTGTAAGCTTTTTTGACGAAAAAGGCTTATTTATATATCTCGATAATTTGATTAAATGTTATCGAAACTGTGATTCAGTGTTATCCATGTGTTGAATTATAAATCAGTTATAATGTTGAAGCTTGCGTAAGATCGTCTGATTATAGCCTACTTGACTGCTAAGTATCGGGCGATATTGCGCGCGCTTTCGCGCCGGCTATAACTGTCAAATATTTATCCGGGATATTCGACATCTGGAAAAAAGGGTGATGCTCCGTTAATAAGACCATACGGGCCATGTGAACGTGGTCATATTAAATTTAGCGGAAAACGTAATACGGTATATACTTCTGTTACATATAAAGTTAACCTGCTTCAAAACATGATCATAAAACTAGGCATGAAAATTACTATGGCTGATCTTTGCTAAATATGAATAACCTGTTTAAACACGGGCCGTGTTAAAAAAGCTGTTTAGATTAAAGAATTTTGAAAACGGAAGGTGAAAACGAGCAACTGTCTAAATATTACACAATGTGTATTTTAGCAGCACAGTATTTATGCATTACAAAAGGGTTCTAAATTATTTTTCCCAAAACTGTTGTTTTTCGCTCTATTCTTCTAGAACATGTAAACTATGTACAGTGTATGGGATAAAATACTAATCCGGTTTTCCGAGGAATTTATTTATTAATTGTTTGAATAGATCGGGATACGACTAAAGGATAATGTAGCAATCGATCTTTATAATATAATTAAACTCAGAGCTCAACGAAATGTGCCCGCACAGTTTGAGCTATGTCACCAATTTTAGTACGCAATTTGAAAAGCCAAAAATTATGTTTGTTTTAATGGAAACCTACTAATAATAGTCCAGTTTTGTTAACAAATTCTCTACCTTTGCATGGCAACTTGTATTTGTTATCTTTGGCTGCAGATGGCTAGGATGGAAATGGATTGCAACTTGCAAAAATTGGCCAATTTTTTCAAGTTCCTCCCAAGTGTCATGGAAAAATCGCAGAAAAACGTATTATGGTTTGTTCTTCCTTGAATAAATCACTTGATATTCTCTCCTTTGTGTACTAAAAACAATTGTATGTTTGAGCAAAGGTACCTTGTCAACTATTTGGTGTATTTTGACCAAAATACAGCAGAATCTGTGTGACAATGCCCCTTTAATTAAACAGCCAGAAATGTAAATTTAAAAAGTAAACATGTTAGTACCGACAAAGAGCAAGCCAGGAGGTAAAACGGACCCCTTAAAGCTAAGAATGATACGTTATTTTAAACAAATTAATATTAAAAATTAAAAAAAATGAGAAATACCATTTTTAACCACAATTAAATTACTACAATAAAACCTAAGTAAATGTAGTGTTTTAACTATTTTGTAATTTCTGGTTATAGAGACGTAGAGACGTTTTCGCGTACTGAAATCGGTGTCGCTGACCGATTGTCTTCATTGAAATGGATTCTATTAGTGTGGGTTTAGTTTCTAGGTGATTCATAAATTACATGCAGTCGAAAACTTAACATCGAAAAGCTTTATATTTAATAGGAATTTTTGGTTTCAAGGAAAAATTACGGCTTCTTTTACTTAATCATTCTTGAAATGATAAAAATGAGATACACAGACGGGTTATTCAGAGAAAAGTGCTGTAAACGGTTGTGTATTTTTACTCATCATTTGTTTATTACTATGCCTAATTATATAATGGCACAAAAGATAAACAAATGACGAGTGAAAATGCCCAGTCATACAACACAATTTTCCTCCAATAAATTGAATAGTTTTTCCTAAATCAAATTTTTTTTTCCTGTATGAGCGATCAAAAGTCTGACTCATTCGTACTCGTTTTATCGCGCATTCAAGCTTTTAATAAAATGTCTTGTAATAAATACATCTTATTCGGTGTTTTGGTTAATAATCTTTCATAAGTTGCGTAGTAGTTTGCTGGAGGAGAAAAATGACAAAATTGAGTGAAACAATATCCGCACGTATTTCCTGCCACAAAACCGATTTTCAGTTGTACCCGATACCTAGTGCACACAGACTAAGCAGATTAGCCTGAATCAAATTAACAACGCTCACTAGAATCATTTAATGCATCTAAACAAAGATATAATATTATGGATTAGAAAGAATAAGTTGCGCAGTAGTTTGCAGATACCACGCAGCTCTTAACAACCTCTAATTTCATTGGACCTGGGTATCACGCAGCTCGTAGTTTGCTTGAGAAGAAAAAAATTCCAAAATTGAGCAAAATAATATCCGCACGTATTTCAGTCTTGCCACAAAACCGATTTTGAGTTGTACCAACGCCTAGCAAATTAGTCTGAATCAAATCAACAATGCTCACTTAGAATCGCGTAATGCATCTTAACAAAGATATAATATTTTGGATTGGCAAGAATAAGTGATTACATGGAATTTCTACGAAAATTCTGGACTCCCGTACGAATAGCAAATTGAACTACGAACGGGTGCGAATAAAATAAGCTTTTGTCTTTAATATCTCAAATGATTATTTTTCGAGCTGTTTACCACTGTGAGACGACTATTATAATTTTAAAAAAGCATCGAGAAAAAAAAAGGGAAAAAAATAATTTTTAAATACTTGACTCGAACTTGACTCGTAACTTAAACTTGACTCGGGTTCGAACTTGATTCGTGAAATTAGCACACTCAGGAAAGTAGTAAAAGAACAATCGAAGGGAGATGATTGATTTGATTGAAAAAAGGAAGAATTCTACGAACAAAGTTACTCTCGATTATGTCAAACATTTAATAACAAGTAGTGTGTATATAAACAAAAATGATATTAGCTGCTATCACACAGCAGAGGTTTATAAACAAACCGTTTTCTTCAACAAACAGAGGCAATTAAAAGGTGCCGCTGCATCTATTTTAATTAAACCAAGGTCACCAAGTAAATAATTTAAAATGCCATGGTATGTAAAATGGTCGACGCTGACTGGCTTATTTCGCCAAAGTTTAGATGCTTTGAATTCGTGCTGTAATGTAATTGGTTCTTGTTGGAGCCGCATAATAAATGAAGGGCTTTTACGACTTTGGAATCAGTCATTGAGCCATCCACTGGCAGTATCATTGGAAGCTCACGATGATTGTCTTTCGAAAACTACTGCTCCTGTTTATGGGAGTTGGTAAGTAGAACATTTGTTTTTATTATATCTCTTAATCAATTTGTTGTCTATAGAGTGTGGCGCAAATACTGAGGTTTGAAGGGGGTATGAAGGCGGTTTCGTGACTTATAATCAGTGTTTGATCAGTTCAAAGAAAAGACTGAAATCATACGATGTTTATTCGAGATACACCACAGCTCACGCCTGCTTAAGGTAACGGAGCAATGTTGGTCACAGAGTTCTGCGGTTCCGCACTTGTCCAGAATAATTTAAGGGGACTCACACTTTTTTGCTAAGAGCGGATTAGTGGACCCTTAGTAACTGAAATGTTGGAATTTATGTGATGGATAAGCTTGTCTACCCGACTGACAAAACATGTAGCTTTTTATCTGCTTTTTACATGCACCACATTCATGCAAAGAGCGCTGCTTGCAGTCTCTGTAAGAAAAAATTCTAGAGATATTTCTTTCTTTTGATCATGCGATGGTATGAATTCGTGAAATGATCGACAGCAACTAAGAGTGTTAACATTTAATGTTTGACTTAACTTGACAAAAAATGTCTTAATGAAATGTCATTTTATAGCAATGAAAATTAACAAATAAGGGTATTTCTTTATATTACGCCAACCGTTAAAGTGTTGTCTCAATTGAAGGATTATTTATCTGAAGAAAATTCTACTTTTACAGGCTTTAGTTATACCGCCAATGTTACTAGGTCAAACTTTGTTTTCTCGCTAATTGATTTTATTTACCGCGTATATCGCAAGATGGACATGTCAAACGAGAAGAAAGAAAACGTATTTTTTTTACAAAGTCGAAAAGGATAGCTTATCATATTTTTAATACAGTCAAACCCCTATTAGGCGGCCAGTTATCAAAGTCCCGAATAACACTGTAAATGAAACCCCTATTAAAGGTATAGTATCACGAGGTCGAAAGTTGAAAACGTCGGCCCACTTTTCAAGTTTGATTCCGCAAATTCAAAAAGGCCGTCGGGAATCAAAAAATCCGTTTTGATAGCCAGAAGAAAGAAAAAATCTAGCCTGCAGAACAGGCGTTATTTTTTTTAAGCGTTTCAGGCGAGCTCGGCAGGCGAACGCGAAGCGCGAGGCGAACACGAAGCGCGAGGCGAGCTCGGAGCGCGAGGGGGTTTCTCTCCTCGCGCTCCGCGCTCGCCTACCGCGCTCGCCTGAAACGCTTAAAAAAATAACGCCTGTTCTGCAGGCTAGAAAAAATTACTTTTAACAGTGATATGTCCAAAATTCCGGTGCAAGAATAGTGAACAGTGCCACGCGTGGAACCTCGTGATACTATCCCTTTAAGCGACCACCCCTATTAAGCAATCGACCGCGGCCACCTTTTGGCGGTCCCGATGAGGGTTTTCCTATTGTTTTTACCAAAAAATTTAATACACGTAGCTGGCATCGCTTTGAATAACCTGATGACAGACGAGAGTCCGAAATAGAAGGTGACGAATCTTGGCGTGATTTTGTTGTCAAGTAATGTACTTATATTTTGATTTGTATAAACATATTAAGTAATCAGCATATAAATAAAGTTTACAGCGTGTCAAATTTGAACGTCGATAACTGTCCATTAGACTGATGTGAGTTCAAATCCTTCCTTTTCAAGCTTTGATTCCAACCATTCAATGGAAAATTTGTCTCCCGTGAAGTGGTATTGACATGGAAATTCCAAGCCATAGCCGCCGTCTCTGTTTATACGTTTGCCCCTTAACAATCGCTGTGCCATTATTTGTTGCTCTCACGCAAGCGGAAAATAAATTGGATCACGTTTGAGTTGAAACTGCGAGTTGTGGTTTTGTGTTGGACTCTTTTGTTGTTCTTTTTAGCACACGAACTTCGAAATTATGAACTTGGATTTACAGTCGGAACACAGGCTGTATTACGTTCAACAGGCCTCCAACTGCGTTGTATTGAAATAAAGTGACGTTTATACCACGCATTATGCTAATTTCTGACGAACCTATTAAGCGGCCACTTGCCAGTTCCCCGAGGGTGGCCGCTTAATAGGGGTTCGACTGTAGCATCAAACAAAAAAGGCAGCGAGTTGAAGTGCGTAATAATCATAATTCCACAGAATTCCCAGAGGCCAATTCAAATTGAAGAAGAAACAAATATTAAAATGGCGATAGGTGGTCTTCAATTTTATTGTTTGGCAGCTGCCAACATCAATTTCAAATGAAAGCTGAAGAAGTAAAATGCAGGGACGGCGGAGCCGGGGGAGCTGGGGGGGGGGGGCAATTTCAAGCATAAAGATAAAAATTGAAAAGAAATAAAAAAAACCCTAACCCCTAACCCTAACCCTAACCCTATCCCACCCCACCCCCCCCTCCCCCCCCCCCCCCCCCCCCCCCCCCCCCCCCCCCCCCCCCCCCCCCCCCCCCCCCCCCCCCCCCCCCCCCCCCCCCCCCCCCCCCCCCCCCCCCCCCCCCCCCCCCCCCCCCCCCCCCCCCCCCCCCCCCCCCCCCCCCCCCCCCCCCCCCCCCCCCCCCCCCCCCCCCCCCCCCCCTGAAAATGGCAGTAGTAACACTAGGGATTAAGAAGGAACTAAACTAATTAGTCAAAATGAAAAGAAAAATAGTCATTTCAAATTACAAAATTTGAAATTGTACAGTTTTAAGCCTCTAAGAGTGGCACAGCACGCCACTATTTGGTCATCTCATAGAATTGTTTTGCATCCACGTTGGCTTTGGAAAAGCGAAAAGCATAAAATTGTCCGGGGGGAATACCATATAAAAGTGACATGGGTGGTCGTCGAACCTTTTAGGGGTCAAGATTTGTAGATTTGTACTGCTTAAGGTGCTAAAATCTAAAAGGACCACCGTTAGAATTATCGCGGTATCTTTTAGGGTACCGAAAAAATATGACAGAATATGACAGGTGTTGTTTTAGCATTGGTACCTTTAAGGGACAAAAAATCCAACGAGATTTTGGTACGAGAACCCCCGTCTTATGCGAGTCTCCTCCGGAAAATTGTACCCTTATCAATGTCATTTAATGGATTTTTCCTAACAACTTTTAAATATCTTTTCAATTCTTGAAAAATAGTTTTGTTTATAGATTTAATTTGTAGACATAAATATGTACACCCAGCAAAGCTAAGTTTATTAATTTTAACCTTATCAGCTTAAAACAGCTATGACTGTTGCTTCCAGCGATTTATGACAGAATGGAACACTAACAGCTGTGAACAGCTGTGAAATGTATTCTTACTGAAAAGTCAATTTGAGTAACTAAATATGATCTTGGTATGACTAAAGAAGAACGAAAGTCATTTGGCTAGCTTACACAAGTCTATTTCTCCCATACTTTTCAGTTACTATTAATTTTTTTTAACTCTCTAAAATATTAATTAATTTCATCTTTCCAATTTTTCAGGCTCACTTGTGGCTGGAGGTAAGACAACATTAATTATTATACCGGTTTTATAAGATATAAGAGACAACTCGGGGACAGCGTTAAGTTACTGGTTGTAAAAAGCGGTACAATTGAAAACATTAACTTTGGAGGAAGCTGACAGCCGACTGCGTCACTGAAGGCAAACGATGATGATGATGACTTTGAAGGTTTTAATGTGTTTTTAAAACTGTCGCTTCTTTCTTTGAATAAGTTTTGTAAAATTGAAATGTGAAACTTAAATATGATAAGTTATTTCGATATGGTAACAAAGGGACTCGCAATATGAACATTAATTTTGACCTCTGTCCTCAGTCATTTATGTGGTATTGAAAATAATTTTACAGCAACGTTACTCCAGAATTCAAAAGAAAACTGTTTGCATTTTCAATTATCTTCCGCTGCTAGTATTTATAGTCCTTGTCCCTGATATTTATTTTTAGACTGTGACGCTCCATTGGGAATGGGAAATGGACAAATTCCAAACTCTGCTCTGAAAGCTGCTTCTGAGGTATGGTGGCAACATATGTAAAATTCATTAATAATTCATAAGGGTACTAACAAATAGAAATGAGCCAATCCAATCACATGGTTAACCCTGTATATCAGATGCAACTCACTAGTGGTTGTATCTAATTTACATTCCAGATACAACCACCATGTAAGTTGTATCTGGAATGTGAATTTCACAAGTTGTTAACTGCATTTGCGTTCGTGTTGTATCGGCACTATACATTCACTCGGCTGCGCCTCGTGATTGTATAGGCCGATACAACACTCCCGCTCATGTATTAAACATTACATACAGCAGCTGTAGCGTCGGTTTTTTTTAGAAGAGAAAAAATAATATTTTAATTTTAATATTAGCAGAATAATCCGATATGTCTAGTTATGTTAATACACAAAAAATATATATTTTATATCTCTTGTCAAAAAGGTATCTCACCTCTTGATTAATCAAAATTTAGTGTAAGGACAAAAAAAAGAACTGCAAACGTTATTGACCAGTAAAATTTAACACGGTGCGTACATGTGACAGCCAAAACAACATAAGCCAAATTTCATTTTTAAAATCACGTAACTGATTTCCCGTCATGTTGTGTTATTTAAGTCGCAAAATTGCAGAAAATCCACAAATTTCAAAACTTTTCTTTTGAGTGGATAGACATATATTAAAAATGTTTTCAGTTTTGAAATTCTTGTATTTCTTTTTTTAGAAACTGTCATTAGATAACGCTTTATACAAAAACAAAATTGGGCGCCAACTTTTTTTCCGTCGAAAATGCTAAAATCTGAAAAAAAAAAATGATTTTTAGAGAATGACGAGTTCTATATTGTTGTAAAATTTCAGGTTAATTGCAATAAACCACAAAAAGTTGAATTAACAATTTCGCTTTGCCTGTCACACGTGCCCACTGTAAAAGGTTCACCTAAGTGCGACACATTTACACATTACATTACATTACGTCTGGGCCGTCTTGTTGCGACTACACTATAACCCGGACATTCGACTGACTACAAATTGAGTACTGTTCATTTTAGGGACCTTAATTTTAATGAGAAACAATTTAGTTATTTCTATTTCTGCCTCGCTTTTTTCAGTACAGCGCTAGTTATGGACCAGAATACGGCAGGCTGAACAAACTGACCACCTACATTGCCAAGGCTAATAACAAGGGACAGTGGGTCCAGGTGGATTTTGGAGAGGTGGCAAAAGTGACAAAAATCGGAACTCAGGGTCGATATGGTGTAAACCAGTATATTACCAAGTACACCGTCTCTTACAGCATCGATGGTGGTTTCTTTGAGTTTCAGTTGCACAAGCCATATACCGTTCCTAGGGTAAGCTACAAATACGGGTTCCAACAAGTCCTTGTCTTTTTATCCATATATAAGACTTCACAGCACTTGACGAATAAGGACACTCCGACTGATCGTTTTAACCTTGGAGTATTTTCCTACAATTGGACCATTGAAAAAAAATCTCTGATTCAGGACAAAATAAAATTTGGAATGTTGCTTTTGGACACTGTTGATAGTGGGTTCTAAAACTCATTAATAATTCATGGAGAGAACACAAAGGACATCACTACCGTGAGGGAGGTTTGGATACCCGGTGTTAATTTGCATAGATTTTGGCTATTTTATTCCTTCGTTTTCTCCGCATTTAATGATCAGAAGCTATATCAAACACTCTAAACAGTATTTCATCAGGTATCCAAACACCTCGTAGTGGGTCAAAAAAAAAAAACTCGGCTGCGCCTCGTTTTCAACCCACTTCTCGGTGTTTGGATATCCTGATGAAACACTCCTCGTGTTTGATATATTACATCCCTGAAACATCATCGATGCAAAGTAAATGTAGTTTATATCATGGAAAGTGTGCGTGTACGTAAAAAATTAAATTCACCACATTAGTACGTATATCAGAAATCAATAGAACAGTAGTCTCCTTTTCATAAGTATAAATAGTATGTTTAACCTGACCGATATTCCAAAAATCAAGGAGTAGACCGTTCTGCTTGGTATTTCATTTTACCTGCTTTGTTGTCGCACAGCTGCATGTGAAGGTATATTGGGTTCCCCGAAACCAAGTGAAACAAAAAATGATATAAGAAGTAACACATTAAGACCAGAGATGATATCTATCACCACACACGCACACACAAACACGCGCACACACAAACACGCACACACACAAACACGCACACACACACACACAAAAAAATGATGCGTCGAGTTAGTGAGTTTCTTCCTTTATACGTCATGAACAAAAAAAGAGCTTCAATCATCTATGCCAGATTTGTAATATGCATAATATGCGTTTATTTGTTATTTCACGAATAGCGGGTCGTCGACGCCATTGATCTAAAGCATCACTTATGGTAACATGTATCAAAATGACGTCTTTTTTTTTTTCAGGTATATTTTGCCAACCAGGACTACGTGAACGAAGTTAAAAATACTTTGGATGAACCTATCTTAGCCCGTTACATTCGAATTCACCCGGTGGAGTGGGTTGGACACATATCATTTAGATTTGAGTTATACGGCTGCTATTCAGGTAAGCTACGTAGATTAAAAAAGAGACTGAGAAAAGCTCTACTTTCTTCTTGTAAAGACTGTGCATGATATTCAGTCAGCCAGGAGACACGGTGCATTTATGTCTCAGCCTATCGTATCAGTGGTCCTGTTCCGATGGTCTCTGCCGTTTTGTTGTTTGTTCGGACAATGCTCAACATTGTCTCTAGAGGTGGGATGGAAGTGTGGGAGATGGGAGAGGGGAGGGGTGGTAATTAATCCCCCAACCTGCGGCCAGGCCCAACCAATTTAAGCATCGGGAATATTATAGTTTACCAAGCGAAACGAAAAAAAAAAAAGAGGCTAATCGCTGAGGTCAATTGTCGACTGTTCTGGCTAATTTACCATTTTTCGGTTTAATATAATCTCTCTGCGATCATGAAAAAGGGGGAGACGATAAAACATAATTTATATACATCGTCCATATTTTTTACAATAGAATGTATTGCATTGTATGGCGACAATTTTGGATGGCATCGCATAAACTGCCTCAAACTGGCCCTGCATCAAGTGGCCGAAATAACTGAAGACTGAAGTCACTGTGAAGTCCAACACTGATCTCATTAAAAATATTAAATCAATGAGCAGAGAGAAATTAAATTACTCACCGGAAAGCTTCATTCGGTCTCGCCTTAGAACTACCTCGGACAGCTTAATAGACAGCACTAAAGGGAAGTTTTGCTTAAAAGCTTACTAGGTTCAGCCGCCACAACTAATGCATAACCTCAAACAATGGGACCATCTTTTACAACCTCTTCCCGAGGGCCTTTTCCGCTTTTAAAATGGCAAGGGGGGGGGGGGGGGGCGTGGAAACCCCTAGACAAAGCTGACAAAATACTTCAAGAATCGTGGATTATTTTGTCACGTGACACACAATGAAATGGTGTTTTCGGATGTTATTTCCAGAGATTGGAAAATGAGAGTTAATTGGAATGATTTATAGCGACTCATTTCGAGCTGCATTACATGACTCAGGGTACATTCGGCCTCTTGCGTCACTGAGATTGAGTTAGATCGCCAAATTTCACCAACAGTATTGTTTTTAGCAAACTCTATTTTTCTCCAAGGATTTTCAACCCCTAAGCCACCAGCGTGTATGACTGGACTAGGATTGGAAAATGGGAATATCCCCGATTCAGCAATAACAGCATCCAGCATGGCTAACTCGTACTACAGGGCTGATCAAGGTCGTCTTCAAGCTCAGTATGAAAGTGGTGGCTATGGAACCTGGGTACCATCTGCATCAAACAATCAACAATGGTTTCAAGTGAATTTAGGAAGCTGGACAAAGGTGGCAAGAGTGGCGATCCAGGGTCGCCTGAACGCGGCCCAATGGGTTACCAAATTTAAACTCGCTTATAGTTATGATGGAGTGTTCTACAAGGACTACGTCGAAGAAGGCGTTAATGCCAAGGTAACTGCCATAAGCATGCTTACGATTTAGTTTTAACTTCAATCGAGAACTAGAAAGGAACAGAATCTCATAGTGGTGGCCACTTGATTTTGCTCTCGGACCCGATCTTGGAAGCAATCAGTACATGATTCAGAACAAAATCTTCAATATATAAATACAGAAAGATAGCACAGGGGTGAAAGCACTCGCCTTCCATTCATCATGGGCTACTCTAAATTTATTCCTGTTGCCATGTTTGGTTTGAGTTTGTTGATGTTATAATTTACTGACTTGTTAAAGGGGTTTCCTCAGGGTCATCCATCTTTTCTCGCTCCTTCTCAAACTAATAAATAATTCATCAAGTTTCAACAAAAAAATTAAAACCGTGGCAGTGTCTTATTATTAATCTGATCTTAATTAGCATAGATTTTGGCGATTTTATTCCGTCGTTTTCTCTGTATTTAATGCACCTTTTCATTGTTTTCAACAGGTTATTATTTGTAATTATCCATATAAATTCTCATTGAAATGGAATGTGTTTATCCGCATCTTGTTATAAAAAGCATCCTACTTGGCCAGTACAGAATATGGCAAACGGTGTTTCACAGCTCATCACAACGTTTCATCGAGGCCATAGTTGATTAATTCTAACAACCTTTAAAACGGATTTTACCAGTAAGAAAAATTCGCCCAAGGGAGTATAGAAATTAAGTTTGACTTTTGGCATTACCATGATTAAAATGCTTGCACAATCCTTACGGGATTTAGACAATCATTACCGGTCACTAATGAGTAAATTTCCACAGCAATTCGTTGTTTGCTTGTTCTAAATGGTGCATTAAAACGGATAATACCCTCGCCCGGGCATTATCCCTTACTTTAATAATGATCAGTTTACAGTGCGAAGCGCCTTTATACCGAGAACACCCAACAAACTGTTTCACAAGTTAGCCAATCACAGAGCGTGAATTCAATTGATGTGCACGCCTCCTCGCCACGATGGAATGTAATCTTGTCGCTTCGTGTTTATCACAGGAGTGTATAGTTAGTTACAAAATAGGAAGATTTTAACTGCTTTATATATTGCTTCACAGATATCCGCAGTTACGAAAATGATTATAGGAACTAACTGGTGATATCGTGCAAACTTATAAAAAAAGTTTGTCGGGTGCTCAAGGAAAATCGCGTCGCACTGTAAGAAGATATATCAAACACTTGAAAAAGAGTTTTTTCAGAAGTAAAAAGACCTCGAAGTCGCTTACAAAATAACTCGGCTACGCCTCGTTTTTTTAATTACCTCTTGGTGTTTTGTTATCCTGAAGAAACACTCTTCCTCGTGTTTGGTATATTACATCAACACACAACTAAAATTAATTCTAAGCACAATTTAATCTGGAAGACCACAGGTCTGACCGCCGTATTTTTATTTTTTAAAAGCAATAAAACATCAATAAACTATATACTAAATCACCTATTTATTCATTTTTGTGTGTGCGCGCCAGGAATTTGATGGTAACAAAGACCAATTCACGGTCGTCAGCTATTTGTTAAAGAATCCAATCATCACCCGATTCATCCGAATTGTTCCCGTCGCTTGGTATGGAGCTATTGGACTAAGAGCTGACTTTTATGGATGCAAATCTGGTAAGTGATATTTCTCGTAACTTTAGTGAATACAAGATTTCTCTCACAGAGGAAAAGTCATTTCTGGACGCATTTGAAGAAATCAATTATATTTTCACTGGGAAGAATGAAGATATCAACATCTTTCACACACAAGCTAAAAGGTGTTGGTCTACAGCCCGCGGGGGGGGGGGGGGGGGGGGGGGGTACTCCCTATAATGGGCTATACGGGGATGCTCCGCCCGAAAGGGGTACCTTTTTGAGGTTGGAGGTATATGAAAGGGTAGGGATTTCACGAAGAATAGGAAAGGGAAGCGAAAACACGAGTTGAAGTATAAAAAAAAGTAGGGAAAACTGTGATTTAAGTATTATAAAAAGCGCCTTTCAAAATATATCGAACAGATGCACGTAAAGGCTATATGAAAGGGGTACCATTTTCAATGAAAGGAATATGAAAGGGGTACCTTTTCTGTCAAAAACGGTACATGAAAGGGTAAGGGTTTGGACCTCGGGGCGGAGCATCCCCGTACAAAATTTTGTTGAGTACCCCCCCCCCCCCCCCCCCCCCCCCCCCCCCCCCCCCCCCCCCCCCCCCCCCCCCACCCGGGTGTGAAGGGCCTGTTGATCAGGCAGTACGCAGCTCTTACAAGGTCTTCCCTAATTTTCTGAGAAAAAAAAAGGACAAACAACACAACAATGGATCCTACAATTAGCTGCAAAAGTAGTTGAGACACTTTCATTCACAAGTGCTTTTTAAGAAGAAGTGCACCATTGCTACCTTTCCTTACCCCTCCCCCCTCATCAGTGTTGTTTTGTGACCGGCGCCATGTCCAAAACTTTGGCTAACAACATTGAACAGGGGAGGGGGGGTTGTGAGGGAAATATATTGTTCTTTTGTTTTTCGAGGCATCATTTTTTATAAAAGTGAGTTTTTTTTGTGAGAGTGTCTCAACAGTTTTGCAGCTAATTGTCTGAGGCGTTCACCGCTTAATAACTTACAACGGACAAGGCTATTCATGTTGAAACTTGTGTAAGTTTTGCATGACTACAAGGTGTTTGAAAAAATCCAGCTCTAATATTCACCATGCTAAGAAATCTAAAATGGCAAGAGAATAACTGGGTTTTTTTGTGTTTGCATTCGACACAAATTGCACTAATTAATGCATTCGAAATGGTATATGCTTCAATATACGCTTGACGTTTTGTGTTGCATTCAAATTCACGGGTTTTAGATGTTTTTGTAGCCTTATAGGAACATAGGTGAAATATTTTGAGAGTAAATTCGCGTTTAAGGTGTTGCAATTGAGCGGAATGGACTCGAAAAGTAAAGAAAAAGTGCTCAATTATGCGATACCTGACAGTGATCGGGTACTGAAAATTTGCTAATTTGCATATCACCATGCCAAACGCAGGAATGCATACCTCTATAAATTTAATACTGCTGATTAGTAGTGATATTTAACACTGATGACAAAAATGAAACCCTTTCGGGAATTGCTCTTGCGGTGGCAAAATTTGTATATGGTGCACTGCAGCCTATAAGGTGAACTTGCATTAATTTGAATGCAAAGTGCGGGGTATAATAATTTTTGTTGTGCATTTCCATATTGTACTCTGGCTTTAGCTTTACACTAAACTATATGACAATATATGATGATATATAACGATCTACCACGGACTACCACGGTCTACCAACAGAAATATATAGAGTATAAAACATATCCTTTATACTTTCGATGGTAGACCGTCTCACACGGGTATACCGTCAGCAAATTACAACAATACAATATATCACAATTTAATTGAGATCGTTTATTAGTTACACATGTGGTTTAAGGATGGATGCTTGTGAGTTGGTCATAAGAAGAAAATTGAACCAACAGAAACACAGATTAGTATTTTGCGCGGGCACAAAGAACAATCACGCCAGTGTGATTTTTCGAGGTCTCCCTGGCCTTTTTGTTTTCGATTTTTTTCTCGGCATTCAAGCATCTGTAAACCGTCGCGCGAGACACGGAGCATTTTTGTGTGATTTCTTTCACTGTAAGATAACTGTTTTCTTTTAAACATTTTATATATACCCTCGTAGTGGCATCTATTTGGCTGGTAAAAAACATAACTTTGAAATCACCGTTGATATCAACTTCTATTGTTGTGTCACTGACGAACTTCGATTTTCGAACATTTTTGCGTTCTCATTTTTAATGATATTCGAATATATTTTTACCCCCTCACGCGACAAATATAATGAAACGGTCTTTTCTCAATCTATTGCTGCTACTCGCATACCTGTAGGCCTGGAGAGCTTGCGGCAATCGTTTACAGAAGTTAGTATATATTCAGACAATTAGCTGCAAAAGTAGTTGAGACACTTTCATTCACAAGTGCTTTTTTGGAAGAAGTGCACCATTGCTACCTTTCCTTACCCCTCCCCCCTCATCAGTGTTGTTTTGTGACCGGCGCCATGTCCAAAACTTTGGCTAACAACATTGAACAGGGGAGGGGGGGTTGTGAGGGAAATATATTGTTCTTTTGTTTTTCGAGGCATCATTTTTTTATAAAAGTGAGTTTTTTTTGTGAGAGTGTCTCAACAGTTTTTCAGCTAATTGCAGCCCTGAAAAAAATAGAGCTGCGCGATACCCAGGTTCAATGAAATTAGAGGTTGTTAAGAGCTGCGTGGTATCTGGGGGCCTGTTGATCGCAGGCCTGAGTTTGTTACTCGCTGACTGTAATTTTAGTTAGCCGCAAAATTTGAATTTTCATGGAATGGACTATAAACTCTGAGTGAGCCCATTAAAATAGTGTCTGACCTGCATGTTTTCATGCCAACAGGATTTGATATCCCAACAATAGAGTGTGCATCTCCCCTGGGAATGGACAATGAACAGATACCAGATTCCGCCATTGTAGCATCATCACGGTATAACCAATACTGGGGACCGGAGCGTGGGAGGCTGAACGAGAAAACGGAAGGTAAAACGTTGTATAATAATCAACAACAGAAAAGCAACAACAATGTTATATCTACAGCTCTTGTAATAATTTACAGTACAAATAAACGTTGTTGTTGTTGTTGTTGTTGTTCTGACCGCAGGAAAGCTTTCATTTGAATAAACATAGTTTACAAGTTTCAATAGTCTCAAAAGTTAAACAGGGGACCCAACGAATCGAACAGCTGTTTGGAAGGCCTTAGTCATCTTAAAAATTTGTAATGAATTAGACAAAAAGCTGGAGTTTTCTTTAGTAAAATCCAGCCTCAACTTGAACATTCGTAACATCGAAAAATGAACGCCATTTCTTTTCTGATGATAAAAATTGCGTTTTGGGGCACGAATGATAGGTCGGCTAGGATGTTCGGAAGGACGAGAGCAACTTGTAAATTTGGAAGTTAGATTCCTTTCCTGAAAAATGGTCTGCAGGCCGCTGAAATGTTCAGCTGAAAGAACTGAAAAGCTCAAATTTTCACATGTGTAGTCTTCTTTAAAGACGCTAAAATGATATATTGTGGGAAAACAGTAGAACGCCATTGCACATCCCCCGTTAGGTACCTCTGGTCAGAACCAACAAAAAAAATAGCATCAGGAGCCAATCTCCTGACAGCATGCATCGTAGAGAAATATTTTCTAATAGCTTATATTTGCCATAACTACTATAGGAATAAAATGACTAAAGAGCTAATTGCCAATGGCTGTAATTTGCATAGTGAGTGTCCTGGAATGTAATTTCTTTCTCTACCTATGTTTTTCATTTCAAGGAAGTTTTCAGGGAGGATGGATTTCCCAATACCAAGACGCCAATCAGTTCCTACAGATTGACTTGGGAAAGATTACTAAGGTTACCAGAATCGCTCATCAAGGACGATATGATGCAGGCTGGTGGACAAAGTCCTACACTCTATCTTACGGTAATGACGGGGCAGCGTTCACATCGTATAAAAATGGAGAGGTAAGAAATATTTATAATTTGAATAGTTTTATTCCTATAGTGACACTTAAACTTTTGCAAAAAACTGGTACGTGAAGCGTGCTTGGATAAACAAAACTGGAAATGTTACCGAAATTAGGAAAGAAGGACGATAATGAAAAGACAAGGATTTATTTACATGCCAAATTCATAAAAAGGATGTTATTTTAATTTTCCCAGCTTCAGTTTTTCTTCACAACAGTTACGATCATTTTGTTATTAATCATTTTTAGCTCGACTTGAGTAAGTATGTTTTCATTAGTGTGTTAAGTGTGATCGTCCGGATGAGTGTAGTTCTGAAAAGAACTGTTGTTGTTGACATTAACTGACGTCTTTCGACAACCTGAGCGGAAGTCATCTTCAGAGTCATGCTGATCAGCTCCTGGGTTCAAACCATTTACTATGTTTACTATGTTTTCATTGTCACATTGTTTAACTTCTCTGCGCTTCAATGGTTTAGCGTCCTCCTATTGATGTTGATCAGTTCTGGATTATAAAACAAAACAAAAATTGCAAAAATCGAGAAGGTTAAATTGATTGTCGAATAAAGGAATTAATTTACTAGTTTGACGTCAACATCGACACGTGACAAATTGTCCTTGTAAAGCACACCATATAATGCTCGTTGTAGAATAAAATAATTAGAGCATCATACTTTAGAGAAAAACAATACAGATAATCATACAAAGTCCCATTATTTTGATATTTTAAAAGGTTTTACAAGGCAACACAGATTATACTTCTACAGTCGGACGTATCCTGGACCCACCGATCATTGCTCGATTTATCAAAATCAACGTAAAGACGTTTAATGGATATCCATCATTGAGAGTAGAGTTGTATGGATGCACTGATGGTATGCGATTTTTGATGTTTTTAAAAAAATAAAAATTCCTTAACTCCCCGTGTTTGACCTTTATTTATAGCGAAGGCTGTAGACGTTCATAACATTTTGATGTTTAGCTGGTATGTTCGATAGGGTAATAATAATAACGTTATTAATATCGTTACCGTTGCTGTTTTAATGTACCTCATTTTAAACTGTCAAGGTTTTTCCACACCAAAGCCTCCACAGTGTATGGACGCTCTTGGAATGCAATCCGGAGACATTCCAGATTCAGCAATCACAGCTTCATCTTCTGCTAATGCCGTCTATTATGCTCCTTCTGTTGGAAGACTTCATTTTCTATCTTCTGGCAGTGGTAAATATTGCTGGGCAGCAGGAACCAATGATAAAAACCAGTGGTTCCAAGCTGATTTTGGTAGCTGGACAAAAGTCACAGCCGTTGCAACCCAGGGAAGACAAGATTCCAATCAATGGGTGAAAACCTACAAGCTTTCGTTCAGTTACGATGGTGTGTTTTACAAGGATGTTAAAGAGGTAAAATATTCTATCCTATGGGAAATCACAAGAAAACGAACCACAACCACGACTTTCATAAAACACACTACAAGTTTTTCTTAAGACTTTGTAAACAAAATACAGTAAAATGTGGAACAAGTACAAGGGTTTTGCAAATTGCTGTTCAGTTTGTCGTTAACGTTGTTTAATTTCTCAAGGATTATTTTATCATGTCATGTCATGATCAGCGACAAAGATCAAGCAGATTTACACCTCTTTTAATCTATAGTGTTATATTATTACCTCTTATTATTGCTACGCCCCGTAATATTTTATGAAATATTTTTATATTTACATGTTTGCTGTAAGATCAATGCTGGCCCCATTCTATCTAAGCAGACTGAGCTGTAAGCTTTAATTGCTTATTTTTTATATCTGTTCACCTGTCTTTTTGCTACAAATTCCCTGGATTTGCACAAGATGTATAGGAGTCACTAGATCTTTAAAGTATCTAAGCACTGAACTAAAGTTACATCAATATGTAGTATCTGTTATGCTAAAGTCTGTTTGTAAGGCTACGTTATGTTATCGTTATAGTTGGAATGTATAGTTATCAGTTTTAACTTGAACTAGCTGCATTAAACCATACGTTCCGCACGTTTCCTTCTGTTACAGAGCGGGGAGTTTGATGCCAACTCTGACCGATACACCGTAGTAAAGAACGTCCTTAGCAAACCGATCATAACACGGTATATCAGGATCCTTCCACAGTCTTGGTATGGTCACATCTCCATGAGAACGGAGTTTTTTGGCTGCAAGAAAGGTAAGTACTACAGGGGTAATACCTCACGGGTATTTCTAAATTTCCATTAATCGGGATTGCCATGCAAGGACAGCGAGGTTATACATATCTTATTTATTGTTTTTAAATAAATAAATAAATACAATTTTTAAAGAGGGTGGCACCAAGCTAACTCTAGGTTAATTAGGTTGGCCATCTAAAAATTCCTGATCCGATCATTTGATGCTACGTTGTGACATAGTTAATAGAACAAACTGGTTATGAAACACAGTCAGTCCTTTGTTATATGTTTTTGTTCTCCATTTCTTTTGTTTGTTTGCCTTGACCGTGCACAAAACACAAAAGGTATTTAAGTGCATATGGGCAACTGACCAGCAGAAACATTTGGGCTCACACGTTAAACAAAACAATGTGCACGGTCGCGGTTTGTTCAATATAAAACAAAGCAGCTTTTGTACACTCTTTTTGAAATTTGTTGAGTTTCATAACCAGTTTGTTCTATTAACTATGGTTGTGATGATAGTTCGGCGCGATTATAATCCCAAGATAATGCATGCGATGCAGATTTTTTTTTTAAGTATGTGGAAATCGGTTCAAATATTATCTAAACAGTGAAAACGCTGCGAACAAGCGAAATTGGCCACATGTGGACTGGATTTCGTTTAATATTAGTTTTGGAAATGAGATTTTACATGGTCGAATGTGCCTGTTTTCGAACAATTTTAGCAATTTCATATTTGTGTCAATGTATACATAAACATCAGAATGGATTGATGAAATAATTGTTAACTGTCTTTGGCTGCTTATGGGCAGGATGGATATGAATTGCAACTCTCTGTTCTAACTAATTATTTCGTGTACGGATAATTGTGCTCAGTCAATGAAAAATAACCAATCCTCGTCGTAATGTCTGAATAGAATTTGATCCACCAACGCCGGATTGTCTGTGCGGAAGATCTTGGCATGGAAAGTGGAGAAATCGCTGACTTAGCCTTAAAATCTTCGTCAGAGTTTAACCAGTACTTTGGAGCTGAAAGAAATTTGTTCAAATTTGATAGCTACTAATGCTTTGCACATAATATTTTATAACTTAGATTGTTTTGTTTGCCACATGTATACTTATAAATTGGGCAGTATTTTTTTAATAAAGAGAGAAACTCTGCAGACTTCTATAGTCACTCTTGCGGGACCATTAAAATTGCAATAGCATCTGTTTTTGTTGATTAAATACTCAACAATGCTTCAATGTAAATGGGTCGCCTTCTTTCCATTTTAGGCTCACTCCGAGTTTAATAGTATCTGACCTGCATGTTTTCATGCCAACAGGATTTGATATCCCAACAATAGAGTGTGCATCTTCCTTGGGAATGGAAAATGGACGGATACCAAATTCCGCCATTGTAGCATCGTCACGGTATAACCAATACTGGGGACCGGAGCGTGGGAGGCTGAACGAGAAAACGGAAGGTAAAACGCTGTGTAATAATCAACAACAGAAAAGCAACAACAAAACAACACAAACTTGGCAAGAGCAGTTGTCCATAGGTGACGAAATTCTGTTTTTAAACAACAAAACCAAAAACAAACAACAATACAACAATGGGTGCGCGGACGATTTTCTTCGCAATTTTTGCGTTGCGAAGTTTTTTAATATCAGCTTCAAAAACTTGCAACGCAAAAACACGAATTTTACTCAAGTTGTTTCGTGCAACATCCCTGTCGTTAATTTTGTTGCGCTAAAAATCGCCGTTGCGAATCGTCACGTGTAACATCACCTTAAATTATTTTTGTCTTTCTCGAAGAACAAAGAAAATCATGAGCGAGCGTGACGGTGGTTTTGAAGCTCGATCTTAATTAGCGATTTTATTCCTTCGTTATCTGTGTATTTTATTATAAATTTGAGAAGCTATTTAAAACACTCGAAAGGGTGTTTCATCAGATGTCAAAAACCTCGAAGTCGGTTCAAAATAACTCGGCCGCGCCTCGTTTTACGAATCCACTCTCGGTGATTGGAAATTCTGGGGCTTGGAAATCTCGGTGTTTGGAAATCCTAGTGTTTGATATATTAAACGTGAAATTGAATTCTGTTGTCAAAAGTTGGGTTAATTTGCCTGATATCGTTAGCTGCCTCCCGAGTCCCGGCACGCTTTTATGATCAGTACAAGCAAATGATTCTATAGTTTATAGGTTAGTCACAATTGGGTAGTATTACTGCCTTTGGTTTTCTTTCCATTTGGTGCACATAATTTTTACTTTTTTGTTGGTATTTGCTTTTGACGATGCCGTTACTTAAAAGATTAAATGAAGTGAACATTTTGAAAGTCCACTTTTTTCAATTTTGCAATCAGGTTGTTGAATTACTGTTGATTCCAGGCTTCCGTTAGATTATCATATCATATACCAATTATTAAGCCACAGACTTTAAAATCACCTTAAAAGCTTGACCGAAGCTAGTCGTTCATCCGTTTTAACACCCAAGAGTGTTAAATTTGAAAGCATAAACTGAAATAATACTCAACGACTTTAACGGTCACTCTTCTGAATTCTATTCTACGTCGTAAAACTTACAGTATAACCACAGGCAGCCCAAGCTTAGTATGTGATGTTTACGCAACGAACGATTTGTAGACTTTGTATGGGAAATCCATTTTAGTCTCAATATGCTAAAATAAAGCTTTAATGTGGAAATAAACTACACTTACCTCAACATTGTGTTTTCGTTGTGTCTTGTATGCAATTTGGGCGCAAATGATGTCTATTTTAGACGGTTTTGTGGCTTACGAGTTTTTGCGATGTCGTTGGTTGTCGTTTCCATTAGGGACTTTAAAATTGGCGACTACGGACTACCGACGGTTGGACGGGAGGCTTTTGGGACTGGGACGAGACAAAGGGTTATCCCCTGAGCCACCGTCGTGGCTCTAGGACGGTACGTAGTCGAGCAGATTGACGTAGTCGATCCAGTCCCCCAGACATCGGGCTACGCGCGTCCAACCGTCGGTAGTCGCGAATCTTAAAGTCCCTATTCATAAAGCGAAACGACAACCAACGACATCGCAAAAACTCGTAAGCCACAAAACCGTCTAAAATGGACATCATTTGCGGCCAAATTGCATACAAGACTCAACGAAAACACAATGTTGAGGTAAGTGAAGTTTATTTCCACATTAAAGCTTTATTTTAGCATATATAAGACTAAAATGGATTTCCCATACAAAGTCTACAAATCGTTCGTTGCGTAAACATCACATACTAAGCTTGGGCTGCCTGTGGTATAACCACCTTACACAGAATAAGAAACAGCATTAGCACCCCTGGAAAATATTGCTCAGTAGAGTATATTTCAATGGTGAGACTAAAGGATCTTATCCAAAAACATAATAAACAGTACCGCAGGAAAGTTTTCATTTGAATTAACACAGTTTACGAGTTTATCAATAGTCTCAGAAGTTAAACAGAGAACCCAACCAATCGAAAATCAGTTCGGAAGGCAGAAGGCCCCAGTCATCTTCAAAATTCGTAATGAATTGGACTAAAAACTAGAGTTTTCTTTAGTAAAATCCCGCTACAACTAATCCCTCGGACGTACACGCAAACTTATATGGTTTATGGCGTTGCTGGGGGTCCGTGACGTCATCCAAAATGGCCACCAAGATGGCCGCCATCGTGGATTTTACAAAAAATTAAACTTTATCGGAAAAATACGAAAATTGTAAATAATTTTTGCTAGAGCTATAAAATATCAATGATAAAGTTAAACATTTTCATGCTTTTGGAAGTGTTTTATACGGGTTTTTTTTCACCGAAAAAAGGTGAAAAACATGCATATGCATAACTATAGGAATAAAATGACTAAAGAGCTAATCGCCAATGGCTGTAAATTGCATAACGACAATCTTGTGTCTTGCAATATAATGTAATTTATTTCTCTACCTGTTTTTCATTTCAAGGAAGTTTTCAAGGAGGATGGATTTCCCAATACCAAGATGCCAATCAGTTCCTACAGATTGACTTGGGAAACGTTACTAAGGTTACCAGAATCGCTCATCAAGGACGATATGATGCAGGCTGGTGGACAAAGACCTTCACACTATCTTACAGTAATGACGGGGCAGCGTTCACATCGTACAAAAATGGAGAGGTCAGAAATATGTCAATAATTTGAGCAGTTTTATTCCAATAGTGACACTTGAACTTTTGTAAAAATAGGTACGTGAAGCGAGCTTGGATAAACAAAACTGGAAATGTTGTTTGGAAACTGAAAGACGATAATGAAAAGTCAAGGATTTATTTACATGCCAAATTCATAAAAACTGGATGTTATTCAATCTTCCCCGGCAGCTTCAGCTTTTTTTAACAACAGTTACGATCATTTTCCAGTTATAAATCATTTTTAGCTCGAGTTGAGTAAGTATGTTTTCATTGTCACTTTGTTTAACTTCTCTGCGCGCTTCACTGGTTTAGCGTCCTCCTATTAATGTGGATTAGTTCTGGATTATTAAACAAAACAAATTGCAAAAATCGCAAAGGTTAAATTGATTGTCGAATAAGGGATTTATTTACTAGTTTGACGTCAACATCGACAGGTGACAAATTGTACTTGTAAAACACACAATATAATGCTCGTTGTGGAATACATGATCTAAGTTCTAAAATAATTAGAGCATCATATGTTAGAGCAAAATAATACAGATACTCTTACAAAGTCTCATTATGTTGATATTTTAAAAGGTTTTACAAGGCAACACAGATTATACTTCAACAGTCGGACGTATCCTGGACACACCGATCATTGCTCGATTTATCAAAATCAACGTAAAGACGTATAATGGATATCCATCATTGAGAGTAGAGTTGTATGGATGCACTGATGGTATGCGATTTTTGATGTTTTAAAAAAATTAACATTCCTTAGCTCCCCGTGTTTGACCTTTATTTACAGCGGAAGCTGTAGCCGTTCATAACATTTTCAGGTTAAACTGGTATGTTTGACGGGGTAATAATAATAATAATAATAACGTTATTAATACTGGTAATAACGGGTAATAACGTTACCGTTGCCGTATTAATGTACCTCATTTTAAACTGTCAAGGTTTTTCCACACCAAAGCCCCCACAGTGTATGGACGCTCTTGGAATGCAATCCGGAGACATTCCAGATTCAGCAATCACAGCTTCATCTTCTGCTAATGCCGTCTATTATGCTCCTTCTGTTGGAAGACTTCATTTTCTATCTTCTGGCAGTGGTAAATATTGCTGGGCAGCAGGAACCAATGATAAAAACCAGTGGTTCCAAGCTGATTTTGGTAGCTGGACAAAAGTCACAGCCGTTGCAACCCAGGGAAGACAAGATTCCAATCAATGGGTGAAAACCTACAAGCTTTCGTTCAGTTACGATGGTGTGTTTTACGAGGATGTTAAAGAGGTAAAATATTCTATCCTATGAGAAATCACAAGAAAACGTATCACGCCTTTTATAAAACACACTACAAGTTTTTCGGAAGACTTTGTGAACGAGATAAAATGTAGATCTAGTACTAGGGTTTTGCAAATTGTTGTTCAGTTAGTCGTTAATTTTGCAAGCAGTGTTTTCTTTTTGTTTGTTTGTTTTTTGTTTGTTTGTTTGTTTTACAAAAATGAAAGGGGTCATGTCATGTCATGTCATGATCAGGGACAAAGAACAAGCAGATTTGACCTCTGTTAATCTATGGTGTTATTTTTTTTTTTTTTTTTTTTTATATTTATTTATACAAAACATTTACGTAACAAGCAGATTTAAAAGGTTACAATACAAAGGAATACATGACAAGATGTTACAACAATACACTACACTAGACATTCCGAGACTGGGTTGGCATTGGCGATTTCAATTTTTGTTTATAGTCTGAAGCTGCACTAATCATTTAGTAACTCTATATAGTAGTTAACAATATATTTTAAATTATATAATACTTATGTTTTATTTTACAGAGGGGATTTTTCTAGATGAAATCTACAGTTTAATTTAACTACAAATTCCTCTAAAGATAGGTTTTTCTGTGCTAGTTTTTGGGTATAGAGGTAATATTTAGCAAAGAGGAGAGTACAGTTTAAGTTATTGGTAATCAGGTCAGTCTTGGAGGTGGAGCTCGTGCCGAAGAGAATTTCCGTTGGGGATAAGGAGAAAGAGGTGCCATTTTCTTTGTTAAACCACTTAATAACTTCCAAGAAAAACTCTTTAGACCAGTGACAATTTGAAAAAGTGTGAATAATGGAATCATTTTCGCGACAGTAAATGCAAAGCATATCATTTTTAATACCAAATAAATGCAGTTCTCTTTTTGTAACAACTATTCTGTGCAAAAGTTTAAAGTAAAATTCTCTCAGCTTGTTTTCTCTAGAAATATATTTTACACGACTAAAAAAAGAGTCAATCCGCACCATGTCTGGCTGTAAATCTCTCTCCCACTTTACGCTTGCCTTCAATACTTGCTTGTCCTTATTTATCAAAAGCCAGTAGTAATCCCTGTTTTTTAATTTAAGTAAATTTATGGTAGTATCCCGAGACAGCTGAAACTCATATTCTGAAAGAAGAATAGTTTTATCTAGGCATTTTATCCTTGCCTTAATAATGAGGGTCTGAGGTATTGCAGATACAACTTGCATGTATGTTAGGAAATTACAACTGAGTCAGCGTAAGGGAGAATTTTTCCATCCGCCTTCAACAGATCGTGGATAAAAATAATATTACTACTGAACCAGCTCCGATAAAAGATAGTTTGACTGTTAATTCGAATTTCTTTGTTATTATATAGAATCAATTCCTGATCGGATTCTGGATTATAAGATGCTTTAAGTTCAGAGAAATATAGTAAGATCTGCTTGTAGAAGTTCGGGAATTTTGCCTGCTCGAGGAACTTTTCATCATAGTTACAGTGCAACAGGAATTTTAAGCCACCATATTTATCAAAATAATAGTTTGGTATGACCTTCCAGGATTCACTGCCCATTTGGTCGTTTATTAAAAATCTCGAGATCCATGCCAATTTGAGTGATTTGGACATAGTTTCTATGCTAGGCGCACGTAGACCTCCATTGTCGTAGTCTTGAAACATGACTTTACGATTGATTTTGTCTTTCTTGTTTTTCCATATAAATTTAAATATCATAGAATTAACATCTTGAATGCATTTTTTAGGGATATCAAGAATCGAAGTAGAATGAACCAGCTGCGAAATGCCAAGGC
>JAJLRJ010000009.1:5438681-5448681 GCA_024195265.1 Dendrophyllia cribrosa
TACCGTAATTTTCGATAGTGAAGTAATATATCAAACACGAGGAAGAGTGTTTCATCAGGATATCCAAACACCGAGAAGTGGGTTGAAAAACGAGGCGCAGTTACTCGCACTACGAGTTTTTTTTACCCACTTCGAGGTGTTTGTATACCTGATGAAACACTGTTTAGAGTGTTTGATATGGCTTCTCAAACTGATCATCAAATGCGGAGAAAACGAAGGAAAAAATCGCCAAAATCCGTGCAAATTAAGACCGGTTATCCAAACCTCCTTCACGGTAGTAATATCCTTTGTGTTCTCGTCATGAATTATAAATGAGTTTTAGAAGCACTGATAATACCTAGTAAAAGGAGATAATCCGACGAGGAGAGTTTTTTTCCTTGAAAAGTTCCCAATTTGTTACCATGGAGTTATACGAAAGATAAAATATCACCTTGTTTCACAAAGGTCGCTTCTTTTATATTGAATATTCTTAACGTTTATTTATCAAGAGGTTTTTGTTGTTTCAAATAATGACTTCGTTTAAAACTTCGTAGTTTGTTACCGATGTGTGGGCGTTGAACACTGATGCCTTTTCAAAAGTTCCCGTTTTATTACCCGTGGCGCAGCACACGAGTTGTAAATCCGGCTCTGAGTTTTTCGTGTCACATTAGCGTATGCAAATTTATGCACGCATATTTAGTTAATGCCGACGACTATATGGCTTTCAGCCATGAAATACATACCGCAAAATATCTCCGTGTGTTGACTTGAGAAGCAGAAAGATGAATTACAGCGTACAATTGCAAGTTTTCAAGACAATGCAAGGCGTTCATTGATGGATAGGACCGTTCGTTAGTGTCTTCGCCGCTTATTGCTGTGGGATTTTTGTTCCGGCAATTTGATTAGCAATCGAGTTTTGAAGTGTCGGCTATTGAATGTAGTGAATGTGTAGTCTTAACTTTTTAGACATATCTTAAGCTTATTGTTCCCCGTAAAATTAAGCACTCCAAACACTCGGGAATCAATACTGCAATGAGATAAAGACGCCACGAGTTTAAGCTGTGTACAGCTTCTTGTTTTACGAAGCAAAATATTATGATAATTATATGTGTATATGAAAATAAATAAAAATGAACTGCGGTAAAGAGAATTAGAGAGAGAGAGAGAGAGAGAGAGAGAGAGAGAGAGAGAGAGAGAGAGAGAGAGAGAGAGATCATAGCAGTATGCAGCAACTCAAGGAGTTGCAATTGGCTACTCCGAAAGATACCATAATACCCTTTTATGCCAGGCTCAGCCTCACCGGGGTGTAATTATTCAAGTCTCCTTTGTTAGAATGGCACAGTGGAATTCAGAGTGCATGTAGGAACGCTAGGACGTAGCATTGTGTGTTCGCACTGACAAATGTGCACCGTATGCAAATTGCCACGAAGTTGAAGCATAGCACGTGCTGTTCGTGTTGAAAACAAATGAAATCGGAAAAATGAGGCTTGCATCAAGCACCCAAACCTGCACTTTAAAGAGTATTATGGTATTTTTAATAGTTTCTGGAGTGGGGAATTTGAGGCTGAATCTGATTTCAGGCATCGACGGGATTCGAATCAATGACCTTTGTGATTCCGGTGCAAACACTCTACCACTGAACTACAAGGCTACAATGGCCTTCAGTAGCTGCATAACTGCGATGATCGTTTTCTCTTTAAAGCAAAATATTGTTGTCCATGCAAGTCAGATTTAATGTCTTTTTAACCTGTGTAATATTTTTACGCGTTAATTTTCGTGAAAACGAAGACTTTTAAAATAACAAATTCGTTTTTACTTACTCCGTCCACACTAAAAATTCTCCGTTTTTATCAGCCGACTCACGCTGCGCATTCGATCGGTTGAATGATAGAAGAAAACGCATGAAAAAACACGCTTATTGCAGAAAGAAGCCATTAGTTAAACAATGTTCCTGGTGTTCTTTGTTAAGGAAATTACAGGAAACATGGACCGAAATACCGCAGAAGGCCATGTTCTAAGTCAGCCAATCATAGCACGGTATATTAGAATTAATCCCACGGAATGGTATGGACACATCTGCATGAGAGTAGAGCTGTTTGGCTGCAGGGAAGGTGCGTTTGTCATAAATTAGATATGCTAATGGTATTGTTTATAAATAAATGTTCTTCTTCTTCTTTTATTGTTTTTTTGGGGGGTTGGGGGTAGGTTTCTTAGTAAGTTTTTAGATTTTAACGAATATTTTACACTGCAGTATGTAACACGCATTTGACCATTCCACCATGCAAAATGCACACTATAAGTTATTAAATCATTATTCAAGTGAAACCGGGAAATGATATATATAATTTAATATATTCAGTAGATTCTGGTCCGAAGTCCAGAACAGAACTGAACGTCGCCGTTCAAGTACATCCTGTAGATGCAAAAACGTACTTTTGAAAATTCATACGATACTATGTTATGCATTCAAGATATATACAATCTTCAACTTGTGCAAAACTGAAACTTAAAAGTGCTTAAGGCCCTGTCACACTATTGCGTATGAGAGAAACGTATGAGTTGCGTATGGAAATTCATAAAATAATTTTCATACGCACAAAATGACCAGCTTACTTGACCTATGAGTAACGTATCTCTAGCGTAACTCTCGCGTATTCAGCGTATGCCCAGCGTATGCTTAGCGTATAAACCATACGTCCGAATACGCACAAAATTTTTAAGCATGCTTAAAAAAATTTTTCTGCCTCGCCGTATGCCAGCGTATGTCACCGTATGCGACCATGCTTGAAGCGTATACAACCTATGCCTAACGTACCCCTAGCGTATGACAGCGTATGAGTGATATTTTTCATACGCTGGCATACGCCAGTACGATACGCAATAGTGTGACAGGGCCATTACAATGGATTGTGTCGGACTTCAGTGGAGAAGCTGTAAACGTTAAATTCAACTCCCAATTCAACTTGTCTCTGCACGTCGATCGCTCGTCTGAACTCAAAGGTAATTCAACTTTGTCAGAATTGGTTGATTCTGATGAAAGGCGATCAGTCAATCGATTAGATTAGCATTCAGGCCAGTATAATTGGTAATGTTTCAAATGTGAGAATAATTGGTACAGAAAGTTTGCGTTACAAATACGAATAACATGCAGGGAGTACAAAAAATGTACTAAATAAAAGCAGCTATGGCAGAAACATCACATGCTAATAAAGATTCTCAATTTATAAAAACACTTCTGTCGAACACAGCAATAATGCTCTAAACAGAGTTCATTCTATGGGTCAACCAACAATTATTACTTGAAGTCAGCGTTAAGTGTTATGTTAGTGTTTTTTAATTCCCTTTTCGAGGGTGAAAACATTTGCAGAAGTATAGTGTGATACAGTCCCTGATAATAATGACAATGTTTTTGTGTGCAACACTTTGGGAAGGTCATTCCCGTCAATTAAGCGCATTCAAAGGATTATGCATCAGTCTATTCCAGCAGTGCCTATCTCGCCCGGGGCATTAGTCGGGCATTTGCACGTTCGAATCCCGTGGGCCATTACCCTACTCTGAGTGTACCCCGAGGAATTTGACCTCATCTTGTTATCGCCCTCAAAAAATTTGTTGTAAACTTGCTCTAATCGGTCACTTAAGAGGAAAGCTTAGGGTACATACTTCTTTGTGGACTAATAGTTTACCATCAAATGACTTTTGGATGAGTCTAGATTTAAAGATTTTTCTATATTTTTTTCTCCTGCGCATATATTTGCACAGCCTTTTTGTTCCCGCAATGGGACATTCGCCAATTCTTTTTTCACAAAATGCTCATGCTCGGGGATTGTCCCGGGGGCAGATGGGCACTGCTGAAATTGACTGATGCATTAAGATCAATTAAATTTTGCCATCAGAAAACTGCGTTGCTTTGTCTTTTCTCTCTACACTGTATATTACAAAGTTTTGGTTAGTGGTGTCACCGACTTATTGTATGAATTTTGTTTGGCCAGGTTTTACTCCTGGGGAGAAGGAAAAATGCAAGACAATACTTGGAATGCAAAACTATCAGATCCCTGACTCTGCAATCAGCGCGTCCACTTCATATAATGTAAACTCAATGGGACCTGAAAATGGACGGCTGCATTTCCAGTCAAAAAGCGGCAAGTATGGAGCTTGGGCTGTGTCATCGAGTAGTAATAATAAATTACAGTGGTTTCAAGTTGACTTCGGCCGTTTCACAAAAGTCACAGGAGTATCAACCCAGGGACGGCAGGATGGTGCCTGGTGGGTAAAGACTTACACCCTTTCCTTTAGCTACGAAGGCGTTTTCTTTGAAGACTACAAGGAGAATAACAATACGAAGGTACGCGGTAAAGGCAATGATATTTTAAGTACTGATTTAGGGATCGAAGCAGCAGACCAATAAAAATTCCATGTTTTGCAGCGTATTTGAACACTTTAAAATCTTCGATGGATTACTTTCTGAAAATCTGGATAAGTTTTAATTTGGAGCTTTTCAGAGAATAGATCATGCAAAAATATTTTTTTTCTTTTCCATTCTAGGTGTTTGATGGCAACACTGATCAATTGACAGTCGTCAGCCATGACCTCGTGAATCCTATTATAACGAAATTTATCAGAATCAACCCAGAAACCTGGAACAGTTACATTTCTTTGAGAGCTGAATTTTATGGCTGCATTGAAGGTAAGTAACAAAAAGAGGCTGAGCAGTTGGCTAATATGAACACACATACATAAACTTTATCAATGAACTTGAATTTAAGCGTAACTCATGAAGCTAATTTCTTCGAGTAAAATTAACAAAGTAACAAGTCTAAAAGTAAAATTGACATAAAAATACATATTTACACTAAAATAAGTATTGTACAAAAACTTTCGTCGAAAGTTCGCTCGAAAATTCGAGCGAAATTTCGTGGAGTTTAGAGCGATATTTCGTTGAAACAAAGGGTGATATTTCGTCGCAGTTTCGGGAGCTCAACGAAAATTCGCGATCATTAGCGAGAAGTCTCCAGCTGCCACATGAAATTTCGCTGGGCAGTTCATCAGCGTTCGCGCGAAGTTCTCCAAGCGATTGATACGATCGACCGGTCATGTAACTATATGCGCGAAAATTATCGAGCATATATAAACAGCCAACGCAAGCGTAGCGACATTAAAGAACTTACCATTTTACGAACTTGACTGACTGCGAACTCAGTTCATTATACAAAACAAAGCCAAAACATGTTCACTTCGGTACATAGTCTGTTTATAATTACTTGTGACTTTCGCTTGTGCCAGCGTGTTTTCAGGTTTCAAATTACCGTTTTGACATACCGACAACTAAAACAATCGGAGGACAACAAACTTCAAAGGAATAAATTTGGTTTCCTGCTACCTACCTTTCCCTACCGTCTTTAACTTCGAGTATTATTTTTAGTTTCATTCAAGATTTATTTCAACTTGAAGTAAACATGAAGTTCAGAAAGAATTTCATACACGAATTTTGCGTTTACATTTCGCGAGCAAACAGCGAAAAAAGAACGACTGTTTTGCATTTTTTTTTTCATAAAAGAAATCACGTTTATCATTTCCTGGCCTTGAGTCTAAGCCTTGCTCGATTCAAATAAACGGTAAAACAAGCGCGACTATTATTTGGTTTTCTCGCAGACTGCTGGAGTAGTCAACAAACTCCTGAATACCTCGTTTAGCCATTCACCGCGAGCCGTTCGAAATAACTATTTTGACGTTCAGCCGTTCACCGTTAGCCGTTCGAAACTTTTCTTCTGCCGTTCAGCCGTTCAACTTCATCTGTTCAAATATTTTCTTTAGCCGTTCAGCGGTTCATGGTAACCGCTTTTAAAACGGCTCGATCACCCGTTTTTCATCTGGTTTTGCCTTCTGAGCGGATATCCGTAAGTAACGTAATTTCAGACGTTTTCGTGTGAGAGGAAACATCGTGTGTTTGTATACACAGTACATGGCGGTTTTGGCAAGCATCGAGCGAGTTACAACTACTTTTGATAACTGCAATGCGTTTGGATTTTTGGATCAAGTTAACAATTAAGAGCGGCCGTCAGTAAATATCGCCTGGAGGCGTGCAAAATGAAAAAAAACGAAAATCCCCAAACTTTGTCAGAATATAGGTTTAGGTAATCTCTTTCTAGAAAAATAACTTTCAGTTCGATCAGATTTTTATTTTACGCGAACGGCGACAAAGTCGGTTCGGCGGCTCTCGCATCGATTTTACGGGCTCCACACCACGCATTACTTAAATATTTCCAAAAAATTCAAAATGGAATTATCTACACCAGTTAATACCTAACTAAGAAAAGCACACATTCACCAATAGTTTAAATGTTAAATTGTTCAATTCGACCGTTAACTTAATATTTTTGAGATTTTAAATAATTTTACTTATTTTAACGATTTTCGCGAGTCAAAAAAATGGCAAAATCGAGAGGCCAAAATCATAACTTGGTACATGGCTTGGTGCTATATCAGTCATACCCAGAGAAAGAGCAATGTTTCTTCCTCAAATAAATGCAATAAAATTTTTGGGCAATCGAAAATACGAAATTTTTGAGCGCCAAACAAAGGTGACACAAAAGGTCAAAACACGCCATTCTTTTAACGGCCTTCAAAAGCGTTAAATCAACAATAAGCTCATTTAAAATGTATAACAGCCCAACATTCCCAAAAAAATTACTAATATCGCTAATATCAGTTTGCTTTTGAGCAATTGTGTCTTTTTTGGCGTTTAGTTTGTTTGGAATCAATCGTAAGCGTTAATTTTGCGACAGACAAAGTTCAAGTTGTGTTTACTGCAAACGGCCGACCTGACCGGTCTCGACATCATCAACATTAGATTTATACTTTCAAAAGACGATAACTCCTGCTGCATTAAACTACATAATTATGCCATTTCTTATTTATATTTCGACACAAGTATCACTGATTCTACTTAGGTACGTACCAAATTGTGAGCGAAAAACATACAAACTGTTTTCCCATGGCGTGCTTGCAACTGTTCCGAAAGAAAAGATTGCGTGACAAGCGCCGCAAAGCAGGAAATGCATGCAGTGCAACAGGAAGCTCGCTCATATATAAAGAATATTACTTTACGTTTGATATAAAATATAAATGTCATCTTTCTGTCTTGATTGGTTTAAAAGTCCCACAAAACGAATAAGAGGGGTTTTGCGACATCCATTCCCCATAACGAGGGCATCGAAGGACGGGACGGTGATACAGAGGAGAGGGGAGGTGGGGATAGTTGAATTATTAGAATACATTAAGCGTCCAAATTAAGGTTGGCATGGTTTTATTTAAAATAAAAATGAATCTTATAGTTCTCTGTTAAAGTGGTACATGGGTGTGCGACTCAAACCACAGGCAAACCATCCCCTGTTTGTGTGGTGTACTGTGCATGTGCAATGGCCACATCGATTAATAGAACTACTGTAGCCTCAAAGCCGAAAATTAGGACCCTTAAAACTATAGATAGCCGGCGATATTCTTGTTCGGAGGCTTCATAACCGGCATACCACATTTTTAGCGAAGAAACGTATTTAATTACCAGACACCGTAAATCCTCTACAACGTCCGCAGTAGCTTATTTATTTCAAGCGTGTTTGAGGACGTGGGGCGAGAGAAAGAGAGAGAGCTAGAGAGGCGTAATAATTTAGCAAAACACAAGCAGTTCACCACTCTTTTTTTTTTGTAATACATAAATTTCAATAGATTCCCACAAGTGCATAAAAATGTAAAAAAGTACGTATAACGCCGTCACTCAGATCTCCATGTACAAGTACAAGTACTGGTAATATTTTCCCCAATGCTCCCTGGAACGGTATGTGAATTCATTCCCGGCTGGATTAGTACGGCAAAAATGTACCGATAATACAGTGTTTTCCTGGTTGTGAAAGAAAAAGGAGAAAGGGTGGGGCTTGCATGATTTTGCTCCAAAAAAGGGAGGCTTATTATTAGAGAGGGAGCGGGGCTTAAAAGAGGATTTACGTTAGATATACACAAGCTAGGTGGGGATGTCGCGTTTATCCAAGTACTGATAAAAATCGCGTTGGTGCGGAAGTGTTTTTCCTTGCGCGTGGTCAAAACAGTGCAACGACGTCCCATATTCGCACTTGTCAGTTTGGTAGGTATTCAATTCGCGCTCGAAAATGCTTTGTCGTGTAATAAAGGACTTTAAATATCAAAAGGCATGAAAGCCTGTATATGAGAAATACTAAACATGCTGCGGATGTACCAAAATAGTTCACGGGAATCTTTTATCCTAAGGAAAATATAAACAAAAATAGAAACGTAAATAACCTGGGGTCAATTTTATAAAACTTTTACAAGTGTAATTTACAAGTGTAGCTATTGTTTTCAAGCTCTGAAACAATGGCTATACTTGTAAATTACACTTGTAAACGTTTTATTAAATTGACCCCTGGGCGCATCATGTTATTTGCGATGATCCTAAATTAGCATAAATTACCATTTTGCCGGCACGTATCAGAGGTCTGGGGGAGGGTAGCAGGTGCGCAGCGAGTTATGGGATTAGAGTTCGTAATTTGTACCCGTTAGGAGGGTGAGACAATCTACGGTCAGCCTTCGCCGTGTATGGGTGACGTTTAGTTTTCTATTCATATCATATTGTGGAGACTAGGTTTTACGCTTCTCAAGTGTCTAGATACTTCGTATGGTGACCTTTATTGATCGGGCTGGCTTGTTTGCCAAGCCTGCCCGATATATAAAATGGACGCTGTTTCGTAGTCACTTATTGATACGCCGGGGGGTCCGCCATATGAAAATGACGGGATGTCCTTTAAGAATTTCGTTAGATGGGCATGGTTGAAAAGAAGTTTTATCGTTAAGAGCTACTAATTGTAAATTTTATATGGAAGTCTCCCCCCTCCGGATTTTGGAGATTTGAGAGTAGATAAGTTAAAATATGTGGTGTAGGTGAAGTAAATGGGGATGTGGGTAGGCTAAGAAATTGATTAAAAGGTTGTTTGTGTAAAGGGTATTTGTTTATAGCGGTGTGGGAGGAAAGGATGAAGGGTGAATCGTCTTGATTGTTACGGCGTGCATTGAACGAGACAAGGCGAGACACCGAATTTGTCTCGCTGACGCCTAAAACGAGTCTTGTCTCGGTGATAATCTCGCTAGCATTTAGCATGATTGCATTGATTGAGCGAGACTGATTTGATCCGATTTGTGAAACGCAACAAGCCATTTGTCAGGCTGTATTCTGGGCGAAAATTGAACGTGACAGAGAAAGACAACACATCTGTATTGTTTTAGAATGCGTTGTTTTAGCTAAACACATAAACTCACGGCTATGCACTCTGGGGAGAATTAAACGTGACAGAGCGAAACATTTTCAGCATTTTAGAATGCGTATATTTAGGCTATTAAACTCGAGCACTAACCAAATTCACTGCACGCAAAACGGCAAGCAATTCGAAAAATTCATTGGCAAATAATTTTCCCAGTCGTGAAAAGAGAGAATTTGAGGTGAGCAATTACATTGTACATGGAACATTAAAGAAACGTGGTTTTCTCCTATCGTTCATTGTTCTCTCAGTGATAAGATTTGCTGCTAAAAGCATTTAAATTAATTTTGAATGACGCAGGCTGGAAAACTTCAATTTAATTAAATGAGAAATAGAACATGATCTTTATGTCAACAATCACTTTGACCGAGGTCATGTCAAGGATGCTTATATTAGTATTTTACACACAGGAAAAAGTGAAGTGGCATTTATTGAGATAACTTGCAATGCATTTGTTAAAGATGTTATAAGCTTATTAGTATTTTGTGAAAGAAGGGGAGAAAGAACTAACGGATTTAATATGTACGTTGGAGTCTTATTAAATATTATTTTCTATGATTTATGTTTGATGTGGTGTAGATCGCATGTACGAAACTCTAAAAGGTACCACGTGGTAATGTTTTTCCCCGCCGTTTCTCATTTTTTATACCTGTTTATAAAAGGCTCGTATTTCATTACTGAATATGTAGTGTTAAAAGTAA
>JAJLRJ010000009.1:5453681-5491181 GCA_024195265.1 Dendrophyllia cribrosa
CAAGACTTCTAGAAGCAGAAAATTACTGAATTTGAAAGGTGTTTGACTCTTTTAATCAAAGGAAAGACATTTTCATTCAAGGAAATATGAGTTTCATTCAAAAGTTTCGACCTTTTATAGAAAATATATTTTGAATTCAGTGGCCATATAAAAAATTTAAAAACAGCTTGCTATCAAATTACATTTGACAAAATTTGCATAAAGCAAAATTGTGTATTTGCGACAACACTTTGAAGAAACTGTGAAGCCTGGAAAAAACTTATTATAGATGACAAAATCAAAGCATTTTTTTAAAGAACCAGCCTTAAGTTATGGAAACATTTCATTTCGATTTGGTCTTAAAATCACGGAAAGATTTTAGTGAATGCGTCACGCAACGTTTATTTACAAAATGTTTGACCAATTCATAGCAATTCTCACCAAAGATTTGAAAACTTTAAAAAAATCCCGGATCTCCTGAATGCGATTTCCTGTTTATTTAGAGCCTACAAAAAGTTTATGGCAATCCGGGCAGGAGGGGGTATCTGGGTTAAAAATCAAGGTGCGAGGGTTGGTCGGCCTGGCCGGGAAATCCGGGCGGGGGAGGGGTAAAAAAACATTGCATCCGTCGGGGTGGGGGGATTTTTTCTGGAATAAACCATTTTACACCGGTTGCATGCGATTTAGTAACACAGAAAAACTATTGGTAACTTCAATCAACGCGTCTTAGAGTCTCGCGCGCATGAGTATAGGCTAAGTGTAGCCTCTTGTTGAATTTAATGATGTGGTTTGTGATTTATATTGGTTAAGGGACGGACCGTTTAATTTTTGTGTTGGAGAGGGGGCGGGGGGGGGGGGGGGTTAGGCAATTTCTTCTGAGTATGATTTTTTTTTTCAGCATCTCTATTTGCAAGAATTTTCTTTTTTACCAAAATGCTAAAATTTTTTTTCACATGCTTACTTGTGCACGATTTTTTTTCTCTTAACAATTTCTTCTGCAGGAATTTTTCATACTTATCTTTCTAATTCAACACAAAAAGAATGCCTTATGTTAACTGAAGTTCCTGATGTTGTTTGTATGGGAGAGTTAACTTTCAATAAGAGTATAGTGAAAGTTATTATGGAAATTTACATTATTTAAATGACGGTATAATAGAAGAGAGTTGTTGTTTACCTTTGTTTGAGGCTTTTGAATTGTTGTTACGTTATAATTATAAGTCATTTATTTTGACAATAATAATTTATACAGTCGCTATTTTTGACACAAGGAATGGTTTGATTCACATAGTAGAGATCGTACAGGAATGAATGATCTATGTGGGACGCCGTGTGTATTGATTGAAATTAGTTCTCTTGAAGAGTTAGTAGAGTATTTTGAAAATTTGTATTTTAAGGTAAAAGGAGAGAAGAAGGAAGCCCGATTATAATACTCGCAGAGTTTTCTTGTTTATTAGTGGAAAGCACGTTTTTAAATTAGGATACCCTAAAACCCCAAGGGTGGCACCACTACCTTGGTCGGGGGCACACGTTCCTCGTTTTCTCCACCTGCTGGTTTTTAGGGGTATTCGTGTCCGGCTTTGGTGCATTTGTTCTTCCTTTAATCACAGTTGATATCTGTACATATGTTGAAGTTAAATAAATGGCACGGTGGCTTGGCTGGCCCGCGCGCCCAGATATCATCATTCTTGTGTGTCCGGCTTACCGAAAGAACCAGTCTTCGCTGATAGTCCAATTTCGCAAGGAGATTTCCAGGACGTCTCATTTGACAGTGGGCGGTCGTCTGTCCAAAAAACAGAGGAACACGCAGTAGAAGAAGAGGTAAGTGATATGACCGCTGACCACGAGATCCGGCTTTTCCCTTGTCCAGTTGAAGGATACGTTAGAACCTTTCAGCGCCACCGTAATCTTGAACGACACATGCACTATGGGAAATGCAAGTTCGTGGAGGAAAAGCCCCAGGGGGACTCCCAAACAAAAATAACGGGGGTGCTCTTCGTACCTTTAGGGGTCAAAATTTCAGTGTAGATTGGTACCACTTAGGGTGTTAAAATCTAAAATGACCACCGTTAGAATTATCACGGTATCTTTTAGGGTATTGAGCCGAAAAACATGACAGAATATAACATGTGTTGTTCTCGAAATTTCCGACGAGTAGCCCCGTCATATTTATATGGGAGTCCCTCCCCCGGAGAAAAAGCACACCCTTCTGGACAAAGCAGAGGTGGGAAGGGGCCAGTGCACAGCCATTGTCGGAACAGCGGAAGATGCTGTTGGGTGTGATTCTCAAGCTGTGGCAGAACAAGCTGCGTACTCTACTGCTCGTGCCCGCATCATCCAAGAATACCAGCTTGTTTATCCAATCACGCGTGATTCATACAATATATGCGGTATGTATGCAACAAGTAAACTGAACAGGCTCAGCATCGCCATGTTGCGGCTTAATATATATGCGGCTACTATGATCTAAAAATTGATGATCTTTCACTGAAAAGTAACGGCACCAGGAGCCCATTATGGGGTCCTGAAAGCACCTTATGTGAAGTTACTCGAAGGTCTTGTAAAATCATGGTCTTGTACTTTATCATCGAATTTCGCATGTATGGAACTCATAACATAGAAAACCGACCCTCCCCCTCCCCTTCCCCCACCACAACCACCACCTGACAAACACAATATTATCCTCTTCAGCAACATTTATTCATCCACGCATGCGGTTCAATTTCCTCCCTTCTTCAAAATATTTCTTAGAATATGATTTGGAAGAAGAAAAACTTGGATGCGCGTTGTCAAATTTTCTGCATCTCTTCTCAAGCGGTTATGGCCCTCGTCATCAGCTAGATGTTAGGGGAGGGGGTGGGGGGTTGTTGTTGGGGATGGATGTCGCAGTTGCACCAATTTGTTTCAATAATCGTTCAAGAAGAAAGAACCCGCTTATTCGTTTTTAGGACATCTCAACCCATCAAAACATAAAGATAAAATTTATGAAAGGGAGAGTAATAATCACATAGGAGCGAGTTTCCTGTTTCACTGCATGCATTTCCTGTTTTGCAGCGCGCTTGGCGCTTTAGGTCACGCAATCTTTCCTTTCGGAACAGTTGCAAGCATACCATGGGAAGACAGTTTGTATGTTTTTCGCTCACAATTTGGTACGTATCTAAGTAGAATCAGTGATACTTGTGTCGGAATATAAATAAGAAATGGCATAATTGTGGTTTATTGTAGCAGGAGTTATCGTATTTTGAAAGTATAAATCTAATGTTGATGATGTCGAGACCGGTTTGTCGGCCGTTTGCAGAAAATAGTAAATACAACTTGGACTTTGTCTGTCGCAAAATTAACGCTTACGATTGCTTCCAAACAAATTAAACGCCAAAAAAGACACAGTTACTCAAAAGCAAACTAATATTAGCGACATTAGTGATTTTTGGGGAATGTTGGGCTGTTATATATTTTAAACGAGCTTATTGTCGATTTAACGCTTTTGAAGGCCGTTAAAAGAATGGCGTGTTTTGACCTTTTGTGTCACCTTTGTTTGGCGCTCAAAAATTTCGTATTTTCGATTGCCCAAAAATTTTATTGCATTTATTTGAGGAAGAAACATTGCTCTTTCTCTGGGTATGACTGATATGGCACCAAGCCATGTACCAAGTTATGATTTTGGCCTCTCGATTTTGCCATTTTTTGGACTCGCGAAAATCGTTAAAATAAGTAAAATCATTAAAAATCTCAAAAATATTAAGTTAACGGTCGAATTGAACAATTTAACATTTAAACTATTGGTGAATGTGTGCTTTTCTTAGTTAGGTATTAACTGGTGTAGATAATTCCATTTTGAAGTTTTTGGAAATATTTAAGTAATGCGTGGTGTGGAGCCCGTAAAATCGATGCGAGAGCCACCGAACCGACTTTGTCGCCGTTCGCGTAAAATAAAAATCTGATCGAACTGAAAGTTATTTTTCTAGAAAGAGTTTACCTAGACCTATGTTCTGACAAAGTTTGGGGATTTTCGTTTATTTCATTTTGCACACCTCCAGGCGATATTTACGGACGGCCGCTCTTAAGCTTTCCTCGAAGTTTAAGCAGATGAGTAGTTCAATAGAACAGTTGATTGTCATCTTAAGTCTGCAAACAGATTTCAGCTGTGTTTCACGCCGGCACAAATGCAATGAGAAGATTCATATTTCGATTACAGCGTTTGAACTTCGCTCGAAAACGTTTGGATAACACAATGAACTTCGTTCGCTCGAAAATTCGCAGCGAATTTTCGGGAAGAGCGAGTTATCGCTCGAATTATCGCCGCGAATTTTCGAGCACAGCAAACTATCGTTCGAAACTTCGCGCGGATTGAAACAATAGGGGTCGAGAAAGCTGTGCGGCGAAATTTCGTCGAAAAGCCAGGAAATTCGTCGAAATACTTTTGCATTACTTTTGCACAATACCGTTACACAATTTTCTATGCTAATTAAAAACTAATACACTGTTTGAATGTCGAAGAGGACGAAATATTATTAGGGAGATACCGATGAAAATTGAACATGTGTCCTTTGATTTAATCTGAGATGTTTTTATCGCTTAGGGTTCGATACTCCAAAGGTCGTCTGTGTTACGCCCCTTGGAATAGAAAACGGTCAGATTCCAGACAGTGCCATAGTGGCATCTTCTGAGTACAATCAGTACTATGGAACGGAACGAGCAAGATTGCGCGAAGTCACCGAAGGAAGTTACGTCGGTGGATGGTCTCCTAAGTCAGCCAATCAAGGAGAGTGGATACAGTTTGACCTGGGAAAAAATACTAAGGTGACTAGGATGGCCATTCAGGGAAGAGACAATGCCAACTGGTGGACCACCGGCTACTCGCTATCCTTCAGGATTGATGGAGGAAGCTACGAGAGCTACAACAACGGCCAGGTAAGTCAGCTTGGGTTGTTCGATAAAAGACTCCATTTTTACAGTCAAACGGCCGGATGTTCCTTTGCGCTGAACGTTGCAAAGTTCAATCGCAACATTGGTATATATACTTTTATCCAACAATATATGGAAATTAAGACAATAATTTTAAAAATATGACAGGTAGGCCGAAAAATTTGTAGGCCTGGGCCTAGGGCCTAGGGCCTATAGGCTCGCTACGCCCCTGATTACCTATTTTCTCCATTTAACTTCAGCCTGGCGTTTATTTAAAACTTAGCCTTGAGCAAGTTAAACTTCTGAAACTTCAAGCGTGATCTCTAGCTATCAACTCTCTATAAAAAATTATTATTTGACGTTACATTCATTATTTTTTATTGACATTCCAACCATAAATATTTCTTATTCATTTTCTTTTCTAAGCCGTTATTCATTATTCATTATTTCGCTTCCCGCCCCTGCAAAAGAAAGATTTTTTTTACAGCGCCGGTACGGCAACGAGTTAAGGTTTGCCCTCCGTTTTTCTTTTTGTTTTCATCCGTGTTTTCGTATCTACTTTTGTGCATCGCGTTAGATTTGGGTACGAAAATACGCACGCATGCACTGCGAGAAATTTTTGAGCCCACGATACTTGGGATTCGGTGTAATCGGCGTCCGTTTTGCAAGCAAAAGGGAAACAAATTTAGGTTTTATTGTTTGTTGCTGTTTACTCGTGACGGATACGGCAACGAGGTAAAGTTTGCCCTCCGTTTTTCTTTTTATTCTTCGTGTTTTCGTCTCTCATTTGTCCATCGCATTAGATCTGGGTACGAGAATACGCACGCATGCAAGCAGAAGCGAAACTAATTTGGGTTTTATTTGCCTGTTGTTGTGTAACATAAGAGTTCGCCCGCGAGTAACGTACATTACCGGTACGAGTATAGGCTACGCGTAGCCTCTTGTTTATATAAAGTTTTGACATCGACTTTGCTTTTTTCCAAGTATTGTAAACGCTTGTACACTGAAGAAGCCCGAACGGGCGAAACGTCTGTGCTATTAAACGAAGACATGTGAGAAGTTTGCGGTCGATTCCTTTTTTCATTCAAGTTATTTCATACTCAGTTGAGTCAAAGCATCATAGCATCATGTATACTTTTGGATCCTTCTCACAAGCGACATTCATCGTTGGTTACTCAACATTCATTATCCAACTTCATCCATCAACCAACAAAAGACAAGGCCCAGCACACTCACAGATGCTTACTTATATTTAGGGCGACATGGTTTTCGAAAATCCAGCTAGATATATATAAATATAGATATATATAAACGATATAAATATAGATATATATATAAACGAAAATGTGAGGGTTAAGAGTCCAACTTCAATGCAGCTGAACATTGGAGTTGACCCTCACATTTTCGTTTTTATTTACGTTATTTCAAGTGTCCACGATCACTTTAGTTATCCTCCAACAAGCACCTACCGTCGAGTAAGGATTTGCATTGTTTGTGAGACCCCTCAATAAGTATATTTCAACAACTACATTTATTTACTATAATTCTTAGTTGTCCTTTTTTTTTTTCGTACATTCGTTCATTTTGTTTCACTTTTATAAATTAACAACGGCCAAGGTCGACTCGTTCCGCTGTTAAACTGTTAGTTTGTGTATTATTTTACAGGTATTTTCAGGCAATATCGACAGAAATACACCCGTGGGTAACATAATTAATCCACCAATCATCGCCCGTTATATAAAAGTTCACCCGAAGACTTGGTCTGGTTTCATTTCCATGCGAGTGGAACTCTATGGATGCAGAGAAGGTGAATGGATTTTTAAATGAACAGCTGCTCTTCCAGTTAGTCATTACGGGTAGTATTTTTTACTCATAGAGCAGTTTTCAATTGAGTGTCGTAAAACCAAAACCAAAGTAATTACTCTGACCAATCACAGCAGTCGTAAACAATCCAATGAACCAATCAGAGCTCGATGCAATTACATGTCGGCGGCGCCAAGCGCGGGAAAACGCGTGCGAGCAAGTCACGATTGGTTTTGGTTTTACTTCTGATTGGTTGAGAAAGTGGCGCGAGATTTTTTAGCCAATCACAAAGCGTAGCAATGCAAAACCAAAGCAATTGTGTAATTACTTTCGATACTCAATTGAAAACTGCTCTAAAGGCCCTGTTTAACCTTCCTCCATTGCTTGAGGTAGTAGACTACTCTAAAGGGGCTATACCACAAGGATTTGGCTGCGTTTTGGTCACAACTGTGCTAAAATTACTGATACGTATTTTCAATCATGCACAACATTTTCTTTGAACCTAAAAACATTAAACAAAGATATAAAGTGAATTCTTAATGAGAGAACGAAAAACAGTCATTTCTTACGAGAGAAGAAGTTAAAAAGTTTAGTCTAAAGTTTTCAAATTGCATTCTATTTGCATCCTGCCTTCTGATGTTGAATGCACTAATATAGCAATTGGTAACAAAACTACATCATTATGTTTCGATTTCCTTGGATATAAATATGTCTTTTGGATTTTTATAGTGATACTAAAATCTGGTTACATAGCCCCCTTAACAAATTAATATTGTAACATGTCCAAAATTTAAAAGTCAGAAAAACAGAAGACTTTGATCTGATGGAACTGACGAAACTACAAATGAAGTCTAGTCACGGTAGACTTAAAATAAGATGCAGGGTTTTGCAGTAGATCCACTGCTATGTAGACGTACTTAAGTGGCACATGAGCTACCAGGTTGTTCGTTGCCATATGCATCACTTGTAGAAAGCTAAGCACTGTATTAACCCTCGGACGTACACGCAAAGTTATACCCCCACCGTGGTACAAGGGGGGGGGGGAATGGTTGCAAACCCTCCCTTGGATATTTGCGGAAATATTTTTACCTCTAATAGAAAGCCTGCCATGTGCTCTACGAAATAAGGTAAATATTATGGGCTATGGCGCCGCTGGGGTCCGTGACGTCATCCAAAATCCGTTAAGGGGGATGGCATCCACCCCCCTTCCTCTTGTACGTCCGACGGTTAATCAAGGCCAAACTAGGCGTCGCATACAGACATTTATATTTTATTGAACACATCCCCACATGATGCTTTTGATAAATGATAAACTGTATTTAACGTGTAAGGATAAGTTACAAAGATACAAAGAAAACCTAATTAAGTAAAAGGCCAAGACTAAGAAGGATAACATGGAGAATTGGAAACAAATGTAAATGCAAGAGGCAGCTAAATCATTAAGTGCATGCTGCAGAAAAAAGGCAGTCGTTATCCCGTCATAGGTCAGACTGCAAAGCTACCTCACTTAGATAAACATAAACAGATTGTCGCAGCAGCCGTTTAAGCGCACAATTCTTCAATAAACGAGTCTTCAAAGGAAATTCAAACTTACAGATTTATGGCCCATTTAGAAAAATAGAATACAAATAAGACGATGCAAGAAAATTTGGCCGGAAACTATCAAACTGCCTCAAGGTACTTGGCTCCCACATCGATCCTATATTTTAATTGCAATGACAAAAGAATTATAAGTAAATGTTGGGTAATACATAAGCATGTAAAAACTAGCAGTAATCACAGATTATGGAGACGCGTTCGAAGGAATTTTCGACGGAAATGAGCCCCTGAAAAAAAAACCAATAGGGGCGGCCATTTGGAAGACCGGCCACCAAAAAATCTCAAATTTTACTGCACATAAACCACAGGACAACCAACACGAAATTAGGATTGCGTTCTTCGAACGCGATAAACGATAAAAGCATCGAACGACGTTTCAGTGTCGCCATGACGCCATTTTCAAGTTCAAAATGATTCGAATAAACTGTCAGAATAAATAAAAGTAAGTAATATAGGGTATACTGACTCAGGCACTTACACCAGCTCGCGGCTGAACATAACAACCAGTCATCTTCCATTGGCAAGCACTTTATAAACAAACACTGTATTGTCCCGAAAGACATTGACAAACAGTTTTTCGTCCTCAAGAAGTGCAAGAATAAGTTCGATTGTTTAGTGCACGAAATGTTGCCAATTAGAGAATTGACACCATCTCTGTATGTTCAATCGAACTCAATTCGAGCCAAACTATTTGCGTGACATTACATACTTTATTTATTATGTTAATCTCCAGCGAACTATTTATTCTGACAGTTTATTCTAATCATTTTGAACTTAAAAATGGCGTTATTACGACAACGAAACGTCGTTCGATGATTTTATCGTTTATTTTTCATGCTTATAAATGACAATTTAAGGGTAATTTAAAGCAATTAAAAAGAAACAAGTGTTTAAATGTAAAAGCTATTCGTCTTTCTAATCATGCCTTTTGTTACAGGATTTACAACGCCAAAGCCACCAACTTGTGCAGCAGCCCTTGGCATGCAGAACAACCAGATACCAGACTCCGCTTTAAGGGCTTCTACCTCATACAATGCCGTCTCTATGGGACCAGCAAATGGACGATTGCATTTCCAGGCAGTATCAGGCAAGTATGGGTCTTGGGCAGTCTCTACGAATAACGAGTTCCAGTACTTTGAAGTGAACTTCGGTGATTGGACCCAAGTTACCAAGGTAGCAACACAGGGAAGGCAAGATGGAGCGTGGTGGACGAAGAGCTACAGCCTTTCCTACAGCTACGATGGTGTGTTTTTTGTGGACTACAAGGAAGACGACATAGTTAAGGTGATTTTTTTTAAAGATTTTCACAGTTATTTATTACATCTAGTACATCAATAAATACAATAAAAAGAGGGGTCACCATGCCCGTTTTCCACGTTATGTGGCTAGCCGAGCTTGTGACGGCAATATTTAAATTCCTAGCCTTGAGTGAGAGGCAACCATTATTTCCAGAAAGTTATTACAAGCAAAGAAATATTAGTGTTATTTTCATGATAGCATAAAAATGTTATAGTTAAACGCCTTTAGTTACCTATAAAAAGAAACTAATGAAATAATGGGGCCATTTCATGAGCTGAAAAAATAGGGCTCTAACTTTTTGTTGCATGATTTTGTGGCTTAATGTCACTTCTCAAGCTCTTCGGGAACGAAGGACAATGCATTATTTAACAAAGAGAGCACTTTGGCGCCTACGTGTTTCGTCTGGGTAAGATCCAAACTACCTCGTGAGATAGTTTCAATCATGCGCAGAATCAACATGTTTCGATTATGATCGATTCGCGCAATGTGCCGTCTGATGTGAACACTTTTCATGGTGAAACATGTTTCATTCGTGATCAGACCTAGTGTGTGCACAGCATTAGTGGTGAATAAAGGACTAAAACAGATGCGAGTGTTACCTGGTTCTATCGCCTGTCCGTCTAGGCGTCTGACTCCCAGCGTTTCATGAATGTCTCATTCCATTCTCATGTTTGATATGGCAGACGTTTATACGCGACAAAGACTGCGACTGACCTCCCGATTTGTCTGCTAACTGTTTACTGGCATGATACCGGTTTTATCAAGTATGTTATACGCTATTTCACCTTTTCTTGTTTCAGGTGTTTGCAGGAAATGTCGATAAGTACTCCGTGGTGACTCACACTTTGAAGAATCCCATAATCACTCGGTACCTTCGAATCAAACCAAAAACGTGGAATGGCTACATAGCATTACGAGCTGAGTTTTATGGCTGCAGACAAGGTAAAGATTACCCCTTGCGCCACAAGTACCGCAATTCACTACCGAGACAGAGATTAGCATTTTTAAGGGATGAAAAGTCTATTATTAAAGAAATAAAAAACGCGCCGAGTACATTATTGAGTTATATAAGCACGCGGGGATTTTTAAGAACACGAGAGAAGTGCAGAAAATTCCCAAGTGCTTATATAACTCAACAATGCACGAGGAACAAGTTTTTTTATTTCTTTTATAAAATGAAAACGGTTTTAATGAATCTTACGTCACGCGCGTGCTTTATCGAGTTATAATGAACTCGGTTTGACCAATCATAGCGCGCGCATTTCCTTGAGCATTTTATAATAATAAATAAATTAACCATAATAATGGCGCATTTAAATAGTATCACCAGATTATCTGATTCGCCAATCATTAATTTAAAAGCTAAAACTGAATACCAGAAATGAATTCAAACGGGCGCTGTATTGATTTTGCCAGACTTATTGAATAATATATATGAGAAGCCAGGCGGCAGTATCCTGTTCAATACCGCGCCCTTTTATTGAATCAGGCCCTATTTTATTAAGGTCGGGGCATATTCCTCGCGTTAATTAATTACTACTATTCCTTGCTACGCCCTCGGGTACGCCACGTGGGGAATATATCACATATCCCCTCGCTCCAGGTCAATAACCCTTAAGTATCACGACTCTCAAATACTTTTGCCTACTTTTAAGACATCAATATATAGAGGTCATTCAGCGAAACTTTGCTTAATACGGCTGAGTATTTTTACGAGTCTGCTTTTAATTTTTTTAGCCTTTAGGCGAGAAAAATAGAAACTGACGAGTAAAAAAGCCCAGCCGTATAACAACGTTTCGCTGAATAAATAGTTTGTATGAAAAAAAAAAAAAACGGATTTCGATAACAAATAATTTCCGTCATCTTAAAAATTGATGAATGGTAAACTTAAGATACTAATTAAATTTGTTTTATTGTAAAATCTGAGAGATGTACCTGGCCTACAAAGCGTGCAATCGCGTTTTAATGTTTTCATACAATTATCTGCCAAACAAAGTCAAAGGCAAAGTCCGTAGGAATTTTTTATTGACAAATATACAAATTACACAAATGTAAAAATTACAAGCTTTGTAGCCCAGGTACATAGCTTTTACCTAGTATCTTAATTTCTTAGAGACCTAATTTTACCGCAATTACTTGACGTTCAATTCCGGTTTTTTCCCCCATACACTCTGTATTTCGTGACCTGTTTGACCACTTTCAAAATGGCGGATTACTCCGAAAATGGGTCTATACAAGCCAGTTATGTTGCGTTTTATTTGTAAGGTTTTAAGCCTCCGGAAATTAAATGCAGAGATAACCTAGGACTCCATGCAAATGGCAAAATTCCAAGCACTGCTATTGTGGCATCAACAATGTACAACCAGTATTATGGACCTGATCGCGGCAGGCTGCGAATGTTAAAAGAAGGTAGCTATGCTGGAGGCTGGGCTGCTCAGTATAATGACGGAAAGCAATTTCTACAAGTTGATTTGGGCAACGTTACCAAGGTGACGGCTGTCGCTACTCAAGGTTTGTACGAATATAACTGGATGGTTACGAGCTACACTTTGGCCTACAGTTTGGATGCTGGTTCTTTTACACCTTACGGAGATGGAGATGGGCAGGTTAGAACGCTTCCTTTCAGCTTTCTTTCTTTATCCAATATTGTATTTATGGCTCAGTCAATTTCAAGCGTGACCATCCCCAACTCGGGCATTTTGTCGGTCATTTGTCATTTTCTCTTCAGACAACTACAAATGCCTCACAGTGGGGTCAGCCTACAAAAGCCCCATGGTGGGGCTTAGTGAGACAAACCAAAATTACATTTTGTTGCAAACAAGTTAATAATCTCATTTTCAAGCAGGGCAATTAAGGATTGAAACAGTATTGAACTTCACAACATCAAAAACAACAGAACTTTTAATATCACCGGACTTTGACATGACATAATACAGTATAAATCCTATGGCTATGAAAACACCGGCCGGTATCATGACAGTAAACAGTTAGCAGACAAATCTGGAAAACAAAAACAATGAAATACTGAATCAATTTTGTTCTTGTGTTTCATGACCCTTTTTTTCTCTCTCATTAACAAAACATTCAACAAGTATATAACAGTTTTTTTTTTCAAACCATGGAAACCCTAAATCGTAATTCCCCATTGAGGAAAAATTGATATATGCCCCACGCCTGGGCAGACCTTCGCTGACAAATGCACAACCATGAGGACCGACATATTGACAAATGCCCGATGGAGGGATGGTCACGCTTGGAATTGACTGAGCCTTTACTAGCAATCATTTTAAACATGATGTGTGCAAAGCCCAAATACATATATCTTACACTTCAACTGGATTTGCTGTCACATTAATGAATTCCATCTTGTTGATTTTAAGTTTAGTTTAAATATAAAGTTTGAGTCTTTTAACCAATAATTTTTCAGAATGGCGGTAAGCAATCGTTTTGAAAGCGCGGAATAAGGGGTGATTTTCTCAATTCCCTTCTTAAATTTAAATTTAAAAAAAAAAAAATTCACAAAATAACAAGGGGGGTGGTGGATGTTACCCCCTGTAGGTTTTTCTCCGAGTTTTTCAAGAACATTTATTGTTAGCCCATGTCGTCTTCAATAGCTGCCCGTTTATCATTGAGACACAGTTTGGTAAAGTTTGGCGACAATCAATTGCTATGGTCATAAGTAACATGAGATCAAGCCATTTTTAACCCGTTAATTCTCTACTTTCGAATTGCCCAGTACACTTTGTTTGCCTCCCAAATTTTGCATTAACTATTGTTTGTAAATGCTCTTGGGAGGACTGCATATTCCCAAGAGCATTTCAAAACAATAGTTTATGCAATTTAGTTTTGGGGGGAAACAAAGTGTATTATGGGTAATTCGAAAATAGAGAATATGCGAAACGTAGTGAACGGGTTATCGCAGACGGTCACAAATTCACTCACTCACTCGCTCGCTCGTTCCTTCCATCAGCTGTAAACTTTCCTTGGTAATTCCGCTGACCAGTTCATAAGGCTTTCGTGGCAAATGTAAAGGAATATAGTGTAGAGATCGATAGAGAATTAGTCAACCACCAAAAAAGTGGACATTATGAAAGCGTTGCTCTGATGTTTTGCATTTGGCCCAAATGCAAAACATCAGAGCAACGCTTCTCCTCCGATCTCTGCCATCTGCAGACCTAAAATGGATTTTTCAACAGAGACACGCGTTTTAACGTTGAATAATAATAATATTCAATAATAAAAAATTAATTAATTTAATAATAAATTAAATAATAAAATTCAACGTTTATTAATTGCTTATTCAAAATGATCTTGTGGCGTGAGACTTGCTTTTCAAGACAGACGACCCGGGTTCGAATCCTGACGAGACCTATTAATTTATTTTTTTTTCTTTTTCCCAACTGGACATCCTGAAAGTGATGTGCTGTTTTTTTCTTTGCGTTTGAAGTCGTTCAATTTTCAAAAAATATCGAACCATGTTTATAAAAGTATAAGCTTACCGCAATACGGTAACGTTACGCGTTAAGTTAGCTCGCGGTACAAGTTTCAAATGACATGCTGGCATTAATATCACGGTTACCTTTGAAATAGGAGAGAACTGGACACAGTTATGCGTTAAAGTTAACTTTCATATGTCGTCAGTGGATCTGTTCCTCAAGTGAAAATATATTATGCGTTTTTCTAACGGTACATGGGATGACTCCTGATTATCTGAGATCTAGATTTGTGTCTCGAGACGATATCACTTCTTATCGATTAAGGAATACTGAAAATAAATTGGCTCTTCCACAGCCCGGTACCAATTATTTAAAGAAAAGTTTCTCTTACAGTGGAGCTGGGTTGTGGAACAGCCTATCCCATGATCTACATGAACGATCTACAGCTAGCGCCTTTAAATGATTTTAAACGTAAACTGCGTCACTACAGTTTTGAATGAGTTCAATACGTTTTATACACGGCATCCTTGAAAAGCAGCTTTAGTATGTAATAAGTTGTAATTTTAGTCTGTTAGTTAGTTTAGTTAGGTATAATAGATCTTCATTTTATCTTTTTCAATAACTGTATGCTGAAGATATTTTTACTGTGTCTAAATAAAGTTAGTATCTATCTATCTATCTATCTAACTTTCGTATTGCACTTTATAACCTAATTTGCACTCTATAATATAGTTTTACATTTGTCATTGACCAATCAGAAACTGTATATTTTGTTGAGTATATTATAAAACGTTTTATCCACTTTATTAGTACTCCTCAGTAATGCTATAGTTAGAGGACACTGGAAGTATTTATTCAAACACAAAGCTCAAACAGGTGTTCACGTCCTAGAACTGTGCCAAAATGTATCGGCACAATGTTCGTTTTTTGACCATACGTATCCGAAGCCAATGGGATTAAATATCGTTTTTTATCTTCCCATCAGGTATTCACAGGCAACAACCTTGATAGAAATGAACCCATCGGTAACATCATTGATCCACCCATTATTGCACGCTTTATACAAATCCGTGTCAAAACGTATAAAGGTCACACAGCTATGCGTGCGGAATTTTACGGATGCACTGATGGTAAGAATTCTTATGGATTTGAGTTTCAAGGGTTAGAATTACTAAGTAATTTTTGGGTTGATCAATTAATTGACTCAGATGTAGCTGTATCACAGGTTTAGTTGATTCATGTCATGACGAAGTTACTTAAAGGAATGAGTTGCTTGGTTCATAATTAAATCTTTTTTTTCGCCTAGCTCGGTTTTCAAGGAAAACACACTGTCGTTAGTATATATAACTCGTAATTCACATGGCGGGTCGCGACCAAATAGCGAACGTATGATAACATCATTCGATGGAATCGTATCTCGATTTAGGTTCCGAGTAATCAACTGAATGTATCACGTCTCTTATTACGCTGGAATCTGAACCTGGATATTTTCCCTTGGAAATCCGCTCCATCAATCTTCGAAAGATGAAGGCGAACAGTTGGTCCATGGCGAGAACACGAATACTGTTCATAAATCATTTTCTTCTCTGTCTCTCTTCTTCTACTCATAACGAAGAAATATGCTAAATACAATTTTGGCAAAAGCAAAACACGTTTACGTACCGTCTCGCTTCGTCACCTGCCGTGATCCCAATACGTCCTTGCGGAATCATGCCTTTTTGCATTTGAAATAAACGGAAATTAAATTGATAATTTCTTTGCTTTAGGAAACCTCACACGGTGAAAAATAAGCATGTTATTGGTCTATGCTCTCGAGCACGCCACGAGGCGAAAATATAACCTATCCCAGGGGTCAAAATGTGTGCGAGAGCACAACGTGAAGAGGCGAGGACTGAGCAAATAGGCTCCTTTCGACATATAAAAATTCAACTTGATAGTGAGGCCTAGAGGAAACAAACAAACGAAAGGAATAGACATATTTTACTCATTTTATTCATGTTCTTCTCCTGTAGCCCTTTATGTCAATAATATATCGAAAGGATCCTATTATGTGACACTTTAAAAATTATTCGCAACTGCCTACCCGAATAGACCTCTTTAGCTTGTATGTTTTTTTCCCAATGCAGATCATGTGATGTTACTCTGGAGAACTGTTTCTTTTAAATTTTGTTTTCTTCACATGCATATGTATGCATAATTTATGAAAAGACAAAGGACAAATTCCCTTGAGAACATCACATGGCCTTCATTGGAAAAACAAAGCATACAAGCTGAAGAGGTCTATTGCATTGTTCACAAGAGGGTATTCCTGAGTAGCGGACGCGGGTGTGAACCTAGTAAAACAAAAACAATCAAACAAACCCAAAAATACCTCTCGTTAACAAAAGACGATACATTTTGCTTATGGATTGCCTGCCGGTTTGACCCACAAGCGTATCATGGTCTTTTAAACGTTCTAACTTACGCTAGAATTGAATTACGCTTGAATATCAATATGACATAATTTTTTAAAACTAAATTGTATGTAGTAATTATGCTTTTTAGTGGCGAGTTGCATTTACTTGATTTACTTAAGAGATCAATTCAACGAAAAAGACAAGTCTATATGGCTCTTAAAATTAAGCTCAAAGTATCACTATTTCTAGACAATGACCATTCCGTGGATTTCTTTTTATTAAATGCACTATTTTAGCGTTAAACAATGTTTCCTATTTTTCAATAGGTTTCACAAAGCCGAAGCCACCAGTGTGTTTAGAAGCGCTTGGAATGCAAAATGAGAAAATCCCAGACTCTGCGATTTCGGCCTCAACTGAGTATAACGTTTATGGCAAGGCTATTAATGGCAGGTTGCACTTCCTGTATAGATCTGGGAGATATGGAGCCTGGGTGGCAAGACTCAATGATAACTATCAATTTCTTCAAGTGGACTTTGGCAGCTGGACAAAAGTCTCTCGTGTGGCCATTCAAGGAAGAACAGATGCCAATCAGTGGGTGAAAAGCTTCAGCCTTTCATATGGCTATGATCCTGTGTTCTTTAAAGATTACAAAGAGGATGGTTCAACAAAGGTAAGTCACTGATCAACTAACCATGCAGGAAATAATCTAAAGCCGTAAATTTGCTATAGTCTAAGAGTAGTACATAGCGACCACGATATACGCCCATGGAGATAAAGCATCAAATGTGTCGATAATCAAAAATGATACTAATTAAGCTTCTATGCACAAAGTACCCGCACTAACTTTCAACATTCATAACTTTTTTTAATATTAAATTAAACGTCATCAAACTTCGTGACTTTTCCTAACATTTATCTGGCAACAATTTGTTATGACATTTTAATATTGTTCACGTGACCTCATGATTCCATGATGGCAACACGATTTTGACAGCCATGTTTTTTGATAATTTGAATATTGTACCTTTTAATGAAAAAATAACAAGTTTGCCGCTATAACGTCTACATTTTCACGCCATTTGCAGTTTCTTTACTGGTTTTGATTACTTTTGAGTCAATTTAGACGGTTTCATGAGATTTTGGAGAAACCAAGATGGCGGATCCAAGATGGCGGCTGTGTAGAACTAATTACGTGATTGCCATGTCATATGATGCTATTGTCCCATTTTGTGGACCGCAAAGGAAACAATTTTGGACGTACCATATACCATCTAGGTTTCATTGACATGGCAAAGCTTTAATGTTCTTGAAGTTATGTCATAGAAAGTTAGCTTTAATGCTCTTGATGTTTTGTTCAGTCCATGTTTTTCAAAATTTGCACCTTTTTACTTTCAATAAGAAAAGTGCGTTTGTCGTCATAGGTTTTACATTTGTGTGCAATTTTAGTATTCTTTTATTGGAGGTTTTGATTATAAGGTTTTGATTATTTTTGGGTCAATTTAGACGGCGGTTTTATGTGGTGTTACGTTGGACAGAACTATAAAAAAATAATGCAAATCGATTTCAATTGACTGCATCCCAACTCCATGGCATTTCTTTAAATTTTTATAATTACGTTCTATTTTTATGTGATAGATACTTATTCTCATATATACTCACAATTGTCTAGGTGATAAGGTAACATTATCTTATCCTAGTTCCATTATTGTCAAATTATCCTAGAAATGTGATATTTAGTGATATTCGTGTTTTTGTAGGTATTTCCAGGAAGTAATGACAGATATACACCTGTGAGTCACGATTTAAAAGATCCCATAATTACTCGCTATATTCGTATTCGCCCGAAGTCATATCAGTCGCACACTTCTATGAGAGCTGAGTTCTACGGCTGTAAGGATGGTAAGATATAAAAATTTCCTTTTTAATCCACAATTAATTTAATTTGAAGTCTCGTCATTTCTTTAGGAGAACATGAATTTAATTTGTAATTTTCCGCTAATACGCTCGGAATGGTGTGCTTTTTCCACCCGAAGTTCACACGCTGTATTTTGATCACATATTTTTTTTATCAAAGCAGCTTTGACAGCTAGTGTAAACCAACCCTAAAAAGACCATATAATGAATTCTAACACTAAAATACAGACCTAAAGAGTCTTAACTAAAAAGTGTGCTCTTTGCTCTTTCTTCTTAGGATTTGATCCACCAACGCTTGAATGTCAATCTGATCTTGGCATGAAAAGTGGTCAAATACCCAACAGTGCTATAACTGCTACTAGCATCTACAATCAGTACTATGGTCCAGAACGCGCTAGACTCGACACAGTGAAATCAGGAAGTTATGCAGGGGCATGGATTCCTAAAGCAAACGATCTTGGACAATGGATAGAAGTTGATCTTGGTAAAATTACCAAGATAACTCGTATTGCTACTCAGGGGCGTCAAGAAGCAGGTCACTGGGTCAAGAGCTATTCACTTACCTACAGTGTTGAAGGAGGTCCATTCCTTCCTTACAACAATGATCAGGTATACACCCAATTCTTTGCAGTAATTTCATATCTACATGACTGCGTTAATGGTATTAATTAATAGCAAGCAGGCTTTATGTTCATATGTGCGGCACAAACAAGGTCATTTTTGTTGATCCCTTTCACGCCTTGAAAATACATTTTTTCGGGGTTTGTTTGCAAACCGTGTGTTGAAAGACTACGATTAAGGTTCTCTGGCAGTTTTCAATGTTTCTCTTTACAAACGACACGAGCATAAGCACAAACATGATGACGCGTACGATAACCGCAAGCGTAAGCCTAAGCACGAGCATAAGCACAAACATGATGACGCGTACGATAACGCAAGCGCAACATAGCATGCGCACATGCGCATGCTCAGCCTTTAAACTCTGATCACCCGTGTATGAGTAGAATGTCATGCGGCAGACACAAGTTGCTTTCGCTTATTGAGTGTTTTCACTCAGTCCCGTGGGACTCAAATGACAAAGGCCATGACGGCCATGTTGGTGTCCCTAACAGAAGAAGTTAATTGAAATTATTTTGTACGGGGAAACCAAATGGCTGCTATGACGTCAAGTGCAAACGCTCTATTGCTAAACGCGTACGCTTGCGTCGCAAAGGCGCGAGCACAAGAAAAATACGAAGATATATGTTTCTTGTGCACGCGTTTATGCTTGCGCGAATTCTTGTGTTGCGCCAGTTTACACATAAGCTTCTTGGCTTATTCTTGCGCTTGCGCTTATATTTTACCTCGTACGTCATGTGAAAACCAGCCTTTTAAGGTTGTCTAACTTACATACATTTATAACGTGCTATAAATCTTTATTTCACCGATATCGAATTTAAGTGTAGCTCATGAAGCTAATTTCTTCAAACAAAATAGCAAATCACAAGATCAAAAAGTAAAATTTACATAAGATAAATAATTACACTATGTACACAGAACCAGCAATTTTACTTAAAACTGTTTTGTTCTTATAATACGACAGATTCTTCCTGGAAATACAGACCAGAATACAATTGTTGGAAATATACTCAACCCATCTATCATTGCTCGTTACTTACGAATCCACCCCAAAACGTTTCAAGGCTATATGGCACTACGATTTGAGCTCTACGGGTGCACCGACGGTAAGAAGATATTTATCCTTCTATTTTTCATGAAAATAAGATGAAAAGTGGTGAGTACAAAATTACAGTGCATCAATTCTCACTGTCTGACGGATTATACGGACAATCACGTTAGCAATTATATTTACGCTCACGAAAAAGACATACATCACCACCCTTAATCTACATAATCTAGATAATTGTGTTCTGTTGATTCTTTTGTTAACACCAATATAAATCAAGTTTCTTTTTACTTTGCATTCCTCCGCACATTTTGGCTTATATACTATATGAGTTTTATTTATTTCTCTAGGTTTATCCTTTAGTGGCTCAACATTCTTCAGTCCTACATACTGATTCACTGCTTTGCTTTAGGCCGCTTTCCTTAAACAGGTGTCATACATGTAAACAAGGGAGACATTTATGCCTTTTCCTTTCTGTCACTGTCACTAAGCTACCCCAAGTGCGGCTCGCCTGAGCTCCGATTACTGGGCAAAGAATAAACACAACCATGTTTGGATTAATATGGCTATGAGCATAGGCTCATAGCTGCTTTTAATCAAAATATCAGGTTTCACTGAAAAGTGATAGATACATAATCTGGCCCAGTAAAGGTGAGAGCACAGAAAACGCAAAGGGGACAGGACATGGGGAGGAGGAGGGATGAACAAAGGAACATCTTACCCCGCAGCTGAGCCGAGACGAATGACTAACACATGACCTTTTTGGCCATATGACCGATGGTAACAACAAGAGAGGGTATGCTTCCTCCCCGAGACCGCTCGGTGGGAAAAGACATAAAAATTCTACTTGCAAGCAAATATTTTATTTGTGCTTTCATGCAAATACTTTTGAAACCATCCATCTGAAAGTGTTTTTAGCCCTACCTTTATTTATTCTAATAAACACCCATGGCGTTTTTTTATATTTTCTCTTCATTCGAACGAGCGTCTCTTAGAGACAGGCATTTATTTCACTTCTCTGCAAAGACTTCTCGTTGGAACACAACTTTATACTACAACCATAAAATGTAAAACTGGTTTCATTAATGCATTGTATGTATACATTTCTTTATATTGCTCATATTTTTCAAGCAGGATTTAGGGGTGGGGATGTTGGACGTTTATTAGAAAGAGGCATTAATTGAATTTTAAAGAGGAGCGTCTACTAGCGACGGGGCGTTTATTAGAATACATACGGTACATGTAAATTTATGACAAATAATATAAGGCTATGAAAGCTCATGTGACATTTATTTACTTTACAGGATTCTCTCTTCCCCAAGTACCTTCTTGCCAGATTCAGCTTGGAATGCAAAATGGAAAACTGCCCGATTCGTCTTTAAGTGCCTCGTCGGAGTTAAATTCAGCATATGGAGCGGAAAATGCCCGGCTGCACTTCCAACCTAAAAGTGGTCCGACTCGTTACGGGGCCTGGATACCAAAAGTACAAGACCACAGCCAATGGCTTGAAGTGGACTTCGGAGTTGAGACACAAGTTACAAGAATTGCTACCCAGGGTCGCCAGGATGCAAGCCAGTGGGTGAAAGAGTACACACTCAGATACAGCACTGATGGATCTTACTTTAAACAATACCAACCTACCGGGTTTACCAAGGTGAGTTGGTTAAATGTTAGCATAAGAAAGACGTAGTTTGTATTTAGTTCAAACACAGTCGGATGCTTTTGACGAAAGTCTCCCATTACGTTATCATTAGATGTGTGGATGTTCCATGAATCTCCCCCCCCCCCCCCCCCTCCCCCTGGTTTAATGAAATCAACGTTGGCCTCAAAAAAGTGGTCATTGCGATCATTGGATGTGCAGATGTTATATAATTTTTCCCCCGCGATCATGCCGCTCCTAAGTTTTGGAAAGTTTATGAACCGTTTATGAAAGTTTATGAAATCAATATAATATCTAAGTGATCGATATGATCATTGGACGGTGGATGTTACATGAATTTCCACCCAGCGATCATGCCGTTCCAACGATTTGGAAAGTCCTTATGTCTTTTCAACAATGGTTTCTAAGTGGTCATTACGATCATTGGATGTGTAAATGTTACCTGTATTTTCAGTTTAGTTCACAGTAGAAATAAAACAATTCCAGGAGAAAACCAGTAAAAATGCAAATCTCCTTTTTGTGTGAACAAAATAGTCGCTCTTATAAGGGCATGGCTAAGTTTTTATAGAGTGCCAAACAAGAAAATAAAACTAGCTTTGATCTCGTCGCATCGGATCGAATTACAAACAAATAATATGTAAAATATGTAAAATATGTAAAATACTAAAACCTTTAAAAGACGTGTTTTAGACGTCATACAAAGCAAATCACGCTCCTTTTTTAATCGGTAAAATTACTCAGTGGTCAGGAGTAAAAATATTTTTCACTAAACGTTTTTTTTGTCCCTACAGACATTTGACGCAAACAGCGACCGATACACGGTTGTCGCCCATGACTTAAAACCACCAATCCGGGCACAATTCTTGAGAATCGTTCCCGAGGAATGGCAAAGCTACATTGCTTTAAGAGTTGAATTCTACGGCTGCAAGACAAGTAAGATTTTAACTTTCTTTTCTTATTTCGGTTTCCCACTCGGCAACCTTGTAAAACAGTAAGTGAAGTGTATATATATTTTTAATGATATAATTGTCACTTTTTATATACTGAATGATTTTACCGAGTTTAAATAAAGTTATATGTATGTATGTATGTATGTACGTATGTATTTCAACCAACATTACTACAGTCAACACAGGGAGCCACCATAATAAGCATCACAAAGTGTCCTCACCTATACAAGTTCACCATAACACACATAATTCTGTCACAGTGAAGTAATAACTCTATCAAATATGAAGTATTTTTTTTGAAAATACTTGTGTCCAATCTGGACATAAGTTGCCTTCACTGATAAAACAGGTTTAACAGATAACATTTGCGACAAACCTGGTTTGTTTTATCCTATTAATGATGGTGAGTATTTTGGATGTGGTACTTGGTCGCAGTGTTCCGCAACCTGTGAAATGCGCGCCATACCCGAAGTGGTTCTTGCACCAAACCTCCTCTAATCCCTGGAAACATAAGCCCCTAGTGCTCTGTTTCTTTAGGCGCTTTTAAATTTAGTAAGTTTTTTTGGCTGCAATTTTACTGCAACACTGATATAACGCTGATCATGACATAGCGAGACATTCCAGCAGCTGAAAAGGTAATTCGTGGTAGCGACAACGATTGAAAGGAGGAAGAATGCACGCATGCATTTCGTTCGTAACCACGCTACGGTGAAAGTTACGCTGGAAATTGGATGGTGTATTAGCACCACATTTGAACGTTACTGTCTCGTATCCGTGAATTTTACGTAACTAAGTTTGCTATAAGATTTTATCCAATTTGACAGCTAGAGTGTTGCTAGGGTATAGTCAATTTTTAAGTTCTAATCTGACAACTAAAAGCTGGCGACATTTCCATGATTGCAAGAATTTACCTCATTTCTTTTCATCTAATAGACGACGGTGGCTATTCTGAATGGAGTTCTTGGTCCCATTGTTCCACGACCTGCGGAGCTGGACGCCATACTCGCAGTCGTTCTTGCACCAATCCCTCTCCAAGCCCCGGTGGAAAGGACTGTTCCCAATTGGGACCAGACAAAGAAACTGGTGAATGCAACAACGGCGGCTGCCCAGGTATATTGGACAATAGTAAAACTTAAATATTTCAAGTGACTCTGGAGATGACGTCCGCTCAGGTTGTAGAAAAGTCAGTTAATATCAACAACAACAGTGACATTTTTAGTTTTATCCTCGTCAACACACTTGACAAAATAAAAGTAAGTCCAGCGAGTTTTTCATTGCGATTAGCTCAAAGAGTCAGAAGTAAAACCAAAACCAATCGTGACTTTCTCTCACGCGTTTTCCCGCGCTTTGCGGCAGCTACATGTATTTGCGTCGAGTTCTGATTGGTTCATTGGATTGTCTGCGTCTGTTGTGATTCGCCAGGGTGATTATGACACTCGATTGAAAACCGCTCTAAACCTTGTTCTTTTGACAGTCGATGGTGGATACTCTGCCTGGGGTGATTATGGCGAATGTTCAAAATCTTGTGGCGGCGGAGAACAAACAAGAAGCAGGACATGCACTAATCCACCACCAGCGTACGGAGGAAAGGATTGCAGCGGACTGGGAAAAAGTACTTCTTCTAGGGAATGCAACAACCAGGGCTGTTCAGGTACAATTCTGTTTTCTGTTTTGTTTGGAGTGAAGGGTTTTTGTAACGTTTGCTTTCTACAAGCTGCCTTCATTTTAACTATTTAAATTCTGGAAATCCTTTTGCCTGGAAGAATGCCAAGTAAAATTACGTGCATGAAGAAGAATGGGAAAGGAGAAAATGCCCGGATTACTTCCTAGTCCGCTGGATGAGGTCGTATTTTCACGACTGGATTGACTACAATGGAGTTGCATTTTCAACAGAGTTACCAAGAATGGGGTTGCACATCTTCATTGCAATTTTATTTTTTTAGGGGGTGGGGGATAGTTTTATTTTAGTAGGGATTAACGGTAACAGAAAGCGACTAAGTTGGAATTGCGAAGTTTACATTTTCACAAAAGTGACTAAGGTGGGGTCTATAATTGGCCACAGAATAGACTGTAATAGGGGTAGAGGATCTGATAGGCCAGCGGTACATACTCAGCGAAAGTTGACCTAAGTAGGGGATGGGATGCACTCTAACTATCTTTTCTTGTTGTAAAACCACGACCTTTGCGATAACAGTGCAAATACTTAAAGTACTGACTACTTAGTGGAGAGCATAGCAGTTCGGGTGTGCCTCCTTTATTTTACCTTGTGTCAGCTTAACTGCACATACCAGTTTTTCATGAAATGCCATAGTATTAGGTAGAAAAAGAAATCAGACGGATTCTTAAAGACCAAAGAAACGCTGAATCCGACAACGCATCAGTTCAGTCATCAGAACGAAAGTGCGCACGTGGAGAAATGTGTGTCAAAATTCGCTCTGAATGTGGTTCATTGGATTCAGTTTAGACATTTTAGGATTTTAGTAAAAAAAAACGCAAAATCTGTTTTCATTTTAATTCAAGAATCCGGATTGGGATTTTCCCAAAGAAATGCAGCCTATATTTCACTTATTGCTCTCTGTTGAATTATTAAGTTGATGGAGGCTATTCTGACTGGGATCAATGGTCCGACTGCTCAGCTTCATGCGGTAAAGGAAGAAAAGCTCGCCGCCGAAAATGCAACAATCCCGTGCCACAAAAGGGTGGGAAAGACTGTTCTAACCTCGGCCCATCCCAGCAGACTGCAGACTGTAATACACAAGAATGTGCAGGTAAGGTGTGCAATTTGAAAGCAGTGCTAATCTGGTACCTAGTAAAACTGTTTACAAGGCTGATTTAATTTTTAAACCAAAAGGGGATGTGAACATTGATCAAGTTTATCCCAAGGGCACCTATCAACGGTGCATTATAGCAATTGATATTTGATGGTGGTTCAAAATCGCGAAACTGTTTGAACACGAACTATCATCTATTATCAAGACTATCAAGCACGCTCATTCACTTGAAAGTGTTCAACATTTTCATGATAATTGACGACAGTTTCCTCTTTTGACCTAGTGTTTGCCTGATAGTTGATGATAGGTTTTTGGTCAGCTGTGGACACCTTAAATGGGCTATGTCACCATTTTTAGTGTTAATTTAAAAAGCCCAAAGGCATATATTTATACCAGAGGGAACCCAAAAACAATAACTGTTCAGTTTTGTTTAGAATTATTCTACTAGTGCTCTAAGAGTAAAATTAAGTGTCTTGGGCTGCCGATTGCCTTGATCGCCTCATGGCTAGAAAACTCGCTAAAATTCTGATAATGGTTTATTATTGCTTCCAAAATTATTAGATATTTTCCTCTTAGTGTTCTGTAAATGTACTTCGTTTTAATTTTGGGCAGTTTTTACCCAGAAATGACCACCTTCCCATGACATATTATCAGTGTCCTTCAAGTAGCTGAAAAGTTAACCGTCATTAACAGTGAACATAAACTATCAATGCACTATCGTGCAACATTTGATCACAGGCATGATTGCGTTACAATAAGTCTACGATAGTCGATGGCATCAAAATTATCACCCCAACATGCTGTCATCGACTATCCATCATGCACCATTTGATTGGGAATCATTTAAACGGACTTTTTATTTCGCAAAAAACGATGTTTGCGATGTTTGACGAGCACAAGAGAGTTGCATGGGACAGGTGTTGCAGTCTCTTTTTGCGTGAATTTTGTCACTTTTCTGGGGTTTACGATATGTCAAATACGCTACTTAAATGTTCACTGTTTTCTAATTATTTCCAGTGGATGGAGGTTACGGTCCTTGGGGAAAGTGGAGTCAGTGTTCTAAAACGTGTGGAAAGACAAAGGGCACCAGAACACGTGACAGGCTGTGCAACAACCCACCGCCACAGCATGGCGGGAAAGATTGTTCTGGAAAGAGCAGCATAACGGGAAAATGCAAACCAAAAACGAGAGTATGCCCAGGTCAGCAAAAAATAGAGCTTACATGTCTGTGCGTTTTTATGTGGAGAAATTATGGACATAAAGAACACTATATACGCGATTAAGATTGCGTAATGTGGTAAAAATGGCCGACTCTGTAGCAGACTTTGTATAGGCGAAAACATAAAAATCATCCTTACCTCGCAATCCTTCACGAATTGCGCAAAGTTGCATCTCACCTTATTCCGATGTTCAGTTACCTCAATCTTACACCGAACGGAAAGACGTCCCAAACTGAAGATTTCCCGACATGACTTCCAGAGAAGGTCAGTTCTATCCGATTTCCAGCTGTTGTTCTTTAAAGCACAACTAACGATCATCCGTTCAGACAATCATCTGCCATGGTTTTGAAACTTATTTTCACTTAAATTTTTGTAGGTTCCACCAGCTGAAAGCGTGACACAAGGCGAAAATCCGGCCTCGAAGCTCTTGTTTAATATTGCTACTGTCCGCCAGCTTTTAGCTTTTGGCCGCCATATTTAATATGGCGTCTGCAATCACGTCATAAAAAACAACCAATGGTGAACAAGACTTTTGCGGGTTTGATTGGCGGCACCAAAATTTAACTCCGCCCTCCCGTGTCCATAATTTCTCCACTTGCGGTTAAGCAAATGGCATGCTACTTAGGTTATTCGACCCCCCCCACCATCATCTCGCCAAAAATTACTATTCGCCGAAAATTTTTTCAACCTAACATTTCCACTCTGAGGGCACCCCTTAGACACTCCCCCCCCCCCCCCCCCCCCCCCCCCCCTTCTTTCGACGGAGTCTAGATCTACCACTGGTTATCCCCGAAACGCCTGACTGCTTTTTTATACAGTTTTCAGCTCTCGTGAAGATACAAATTTCGACAAATTCTATTATTAAACCTCGACTGTCGTATCACCTTTTTTGTGTTTTTTTTTTAAATCCGAACAGACAAAAAATGTTATAGTATTGCTGGACTTCTTGTTGGAATGGTTTATATTGGCATTGAGACTTTTGAACTCGAACGTCCGGGGGTACTCTCTTATTTAAGCTAAGAACTGAACTTCGTGAGGGCTTTTCGGTGGACTTATAAGCCCGGGTCTAGTATCCGTGGGGGGGGGAGAGGTGGGCTTACAAGCGGGGGTCTTATATCCGGGAGGCTTGCAAGCGGCTTAAAAAAAACGCTTCAAAATGGCCTAATATGAAACAAACTGACATTCTCATACAGCATGTCATATTATCAAATATATAGGTATATAGGTTCAATCCGACTGACTGGGTATGGGTATAGTATGCATCTGGAACATGATACCACTAACAATGAAGATCATGCGATATATTTTAATATCAGTCTAGAATAAGTAAACGTCCGCATATCAGAAACAGAACTTAAATACTTTCAGCCGCTTGTGGCTTACAATAAAAATGTTCTTTATAGTAATTCTCCAACTTATCGCTTAATAAAAATGCAACGGAAACACCGAAAAGTTACCGAATAAAGCCGAAAAAGGTAACGAGAAAGTAGTCTGGAATGGTGGCAAAATTCCCTTCTCTTTTAGTCTGGAGCCAGGTAAAGGTTTTTATGACCCTGTGGCACATCCGTATGTAATTTGTTTGGATGAGCAACCCTACCACTCCCCTACTCCACCCTAGCTGCAATGAGTCTATGGTTAAGCAACGGATCGGATACATGACATTTGTCGTTTTCTTATTCCTGATTTTGTACCTTGTCTTTAGTGGACGGCAACTGGAAGAACTGGGGTAAATGGAGCAAGTGTTCGGTGACATGTGGAGGTGGCAGAAGACAAAGGGAACGGTCTTGCACCAATCCTAAACCTCAAGGCGGCGGGAAAAAATGCCAAGGTAGCAAAACAGAAACCCAGGAATGCAACACCAACGCTTGTGGACGTAAGTAGATGATTTTAGTGCTGCCAGTGCCTGTAAACATAATGTGTGAAGCGGCGGTGGTGTAGTAATTAGCGCCTTAGACTTTTGAATTCAAAACTTTTCTCTATAATTTCTCTCTCCATCCAGGTCTATAAATAATTATTGGCGACATCATGCTGGGGTAACCCTGTGATGGACTAGCATCCCGTCCAGGGAGGGGTAGCAATACTCCGGCCGTGTGGCCCTGCTGAATTGATTTATACAGTCGGCGGGTTGTAAAATTAATTATAAATGGTCTGTCCCGTTCCGTCATTTATCATACAAGTTTCTTTTTCTTGTAAATTGATAGTCCCTGTTGTTGTTGTTACAGGGACTTCTAGGGATGTTGCACATTGCACATCTTAAATTCAACGTGGTGTGTTTATTGTTATTTCTATTTGTTATATTAAAAGCTGAATGGAAACCAGTTGGTTGCTACAAAAACGTCGACAAAGCACTCGACAAGGTTTTAGTGAGAGTGTGGTCCAAGACATCGATAACTGGAAAGACCAATTTATGTACATCAAGCGCTGACAATGCAGGTATCACTCTGGTCGGCGTGGACGATAAGACATGCTGGGCCAGTGGAAGCGATTATAGTTCATACTCCAAATATGGAACCTCGTCCAATTGCAAGTCCAACTCTGATGGCAAAGGCAAAGGCTTCCCAGAGTCAGGGACGGTATATGTTATCGAGAAGGACCAACAAGGTAACTGACCTTTTGTTGACGATCTGTAAAGGAAAAACATGAGTGAAATTTGTGGTTATCGTAGTAATACTACCAACTTATAAGAAGTTGCATTTGTAAAAAGGAAAAGGAAAAAAGAAAAGAAATCAAAGTGCACTTTGGGCTATCTCCTGTAAGTTTTTCTCATCATGCAGTGCTGTCATATATGTCCGAATATTGGTTTTGATGTTTCAATTGGGCATTTAGGTTAGAGTGTGTGGTTCCTTGAGTCAAATTTCTCTTTTGCCAATTTGCATTAGAAAAGATGATGCTGTCCTCTTGTCTCGTTTCTGGAGCAAGTTTTATTAGTTTGAATTTGTCTGAATTTCCACCTGGTTTACTATCAAAATATCTAACAAAAGCCTCAAGAAAACAATATGTTACTGTTGTCTTCCAACACATGCGTCACCACTTAAAAAATAATGGCATTTTTTGTTATTTTTAACAGAGTGTACATGGTCATAAAATCTCCATTTGTTGTTTGTTCAGACATTAAACAAGTTTTCTATAACTGTTATCATTCATACAATTAATTACCAACTTTTCGTTATCATTTGCTATAGGAAAAATTCCAGCAATACTTTAAAAAAGATGGTTCTCTTAGTGATTTTTATTTTAAAACAACCAAACATTTACATTAATATCTAGGAAATTGCGAAAACGCGAGTCCAATTCGCTTCTTATTCACATTGTAAACAGACGTCTGGTAAATCTTCTGAAGTGGTAAGCCTTAAAATGTTTGGTCGTTGTAAAAACTTTCGAGTAAACGTCAGACTTTTTGAAGAATCTTTCAAAATGTTGGAAGAGTTTAAGGAAGCTTTTTTGACGTTGAAACATTGTTTGGTTCTCAATAATAACCTGATGTATAAACCAAATGCAAATATGGCCGTCCAGGCAATTTTTTGCTTAGCTTTCAGAGAAATTAATGATATCACGTAAACAAGTGCTGCTAAGTGTATCATCTAACAAAGTTTGAGTGTTTGTGGTTTAACGGTTGCAAAGTTATGGCTCACTGAAATTTTAAGCATTTGTATGAGAAAAGACATTCTATCCTCACTAGCCTCTCTTTCGTGTTTTTCCCAAACTTTGATTGCCTAAACTTCTCCTATAATAAGAATATGGCCTTGAAAATGGAAACAATGACTTATTTTGACCTGATCTTTATCATTATTCAATTGCTTCGCTTTTCTTGAGGACCTGTCCAAACAAAAAGTTGTTGGACGGCCATATTTGTATTCGGTGTATTGTTTAGTAACCTTGTCGCTTTCGAAAAAATAAGAACTTAAGGAATTAGGGATGTCGATTAGTTAAGTTTTATGATTCTTGATGAGTATTCTTCTGTTTTATGCTACCGACGCCGAGTAATCTTCAGATTATTTAGATGCAAATTATGTTGCTCATTTTCTACATAGGCGCATGGAACGCCAAAGGCTGTTTCGTCAACCAGTCGCCAACACAGGCCTTACCAGACTCTTTCGATAACCAGGTCGTTGGAGTAACAGGCAATGACAACATCTTCAAGCACTGCGCGGAGAAAGCCGAGGCTTTTGGCTACAACGTGTTTGGTGCTGATGACAAAAATTGTTGGTCTGGAGATTTGGCTGAGACCACGTACGACGATCACGGCACGTCCTCAAAATGCTCTATCGGCAAAAACGGCAATGGTTCTGGAAAGGAACTTAATGGAGACGTGTTTGTTTACCGTTTTGAGTAATGAATGAGGTAAGTTATTTTTGTAAGCAATTTTCTGTAGCATTCAGTTAGTGTTGGTATATTATTGCAGTTTTTAGAAATAATATTCACTAATGACTTGTAATTTGTTTACTCTTGTTCATCAGTTAGTTTCTTTGCTTCTTTAACTTTGTGATGACAGTTAACCCTATTTAGTGACTTTTCGTAAAATTTATCTGCAACATTTTAGTGTATGATAATTTATTGATCACGTGACTTAATGTTTTAATGGCAACAAGATTTTGACAACCATGGTTTTTTTTTAAATTTGCCGGCATTTTTTTACCTTTTACCTTTTAACATTTTTTACACCATTTAGCGTTTCTTTATTACTTTTTATTACTTTTGAGACAAAAACCTTTATGCGTGTTTACGTCAGACCAGCTTTCGTTTTCGAAGTGTAAACCTGTGACAATCTCATCAATGTATTCTCAAAAGAGCAAAGTTGAAAAGAATACCTAATTAAAAACAACGTGAACTTGTCAAAGTCGTACAAACGAGGCTTGGTGGTGAAATTTGAGCTGGTGGAGTCATCATGCATAAGGCCTTTTGGACGATTTTATGAGATTTTGGAGAATTCCAAGATGGCGGATCCAAGATGGCATATTAAAAATTCCCATGTTATGTGACGCCATCATCCCATTTTTCTGGCCGTAAAGGAAACGCTTTTCATAGTCACATCTTTAATGCACTTGAAGTTACGGCTCTCCATGCTTTTTAAAACTGGCATTTTTTACCTTTTAATGAAGAAATCGTAAGTTTGTTGCCATGGCTTTTACATTTTAATGCCATTTCAGCAACCTTTTTATTGGTTTTGATTATTTTGGGGTCAATTTGGACGGTTTTATGACGTTCCGGAGAAACCGAGAAATCCAAGATGGCGGATCCAAAATGGCGGCTACGTACGAACTAATGGGCTCATTAATTAGGTACCAGTCTTATTTCTTGAACCAATTTTTCATGTGTTTTGTTTTACAGATGGCGAACCACAAACACCGGAACGAACAAAGGGAAAGACCAGTATATAACTATGGGATATGGAGGGAAAATATATAAACAAAACAACACACAAAAAAATGGGAAAACAGTAGGATAGGGTTTAATAGGAATCATGTTGAGGTTACGCGCACCTGTATTCATTTAATGGGAAAATAAAAAGAGCATTGAAAATCATGACACTTGGCGTTTTTTATAGTGTGTGGCTCTTACAGCAAAAAAAGTATTTTCAAATGGTACTTCGTGCATTGATTTAACAGAGATACTTCCCACCTACCGCATTATAGATTTGCATACTTTCAGTGAGACACGTAGCCAAACAACCAACTTTTAAAGTGCATATGAAGTAATTTATTATTTTGTCTTTTTTGGAAGTTATTATGTCTTTATTTCGAAATGATAAAAGAAATTTGTGAACGAGTTGTCGATATCCATGGCGTTGATGACGTAGAAAATACTTGAGATTCGTTCTTTTGTATGCTCACAGTGTGTTTTGTTCCATTTCTTCAAAAGAATGTCAGACTGTGATGAAGTTATGTCTTCTACAGAGTTTCTGTCAGACAGACAGAAAGTTGCCGAGGTCAAAGATTTCTCCTTGCCGCCATGATACTCGTGAGTTGAAGTATTTTCTACGTCACAGCCTTGTTTGGCCGCCCGCTCGATAGAGACACTTTCTGGCGGAAAATTCAAAACTTTCAAGCCGAATAATTTCACAATGGGAAGGATCTTTTCGATGAAACCCACAAATTTAGATAAAGAAAGTAAAGCACTAACAAACCATGGAAATTTTTTTTTTTTTACTTCATATGCACTTTAAGGAACGCGAATTTGATTCACGCACGTCTCCTCGCAAAGTTAAGCAGTTCTCAGTCTGTAAAATGTAGACCGGATAGCAGTGAATGGCGGGTATTGGATAGGAAAATGAGAAAGACTCAACATTAATTTTTGGAAAACTGGCTCAATTTTACTCCTTAACAAATTTCTTTTGTTTCAATATCCATGGGCAATTTTCTCCTCTTTTATTCGACCTCTAGCTTTGACACTTCACAAAATATTCACGCACTTACACTCTTTCTCGCGTACGCGGAATTGACCGGTAAATCTCCCTTTTCAGAGGTATAGCGAATGAATACTGAAACAATTAAAATTCGTTTATGCACTTGAAAGGGACCTGTTCGATTTTTGGGAAAATGGCTCAATTTTGCTCATTGACAAACTGATTTTCGCTTTTTACAATGCGTTGCAATGGTTTCACAAAGCAATCGCAAATTTACTTTCGACACTCGATTGAAAACTGCACTAAGATTTTAATGTATTTTACTGCGCTCACTAAAGAATCACACAATTTGGGATTCATTTCAGTTTTATTAATTTCTGACTTTCCTTGTGTATTTACAGTTTAGGTGGAAAAAAACAAAGAAAAAGCGTAAAATACAACCGACTTCATAATACGGACCTAATATTAAGACAAAACCTTCTATGCCAATGAAGACATTTAAATTGAGTATCAGTTTTAAAATTATTATATTCAGAATGCAAAAAGCAATGTTCTCTACTTTACCAAACTACCGGGATATAAGAAAACTTTCACCTTAATCTTGCAAAGGTTTCAGGGCCTGGCTAGTGTTTTCTAGTTTAGCCAAGCTCAAAGTTTAATAAACAGACAAATTCATATTCCTGGAGGCAGTTCCTGATGGTATGATTAAGGTAGCTCGCAATAGTTCCTGGCATTTTCCATCGCTTACATTTTTATGGATCAATACAGCTGGCCCCGGTTGCCAAAAGGTGGCTGACGCTGTCCACCGGATAAATTACTCTCCAGCGGATAACACAAAGGATTTTGTTAATACTTATCCACTGGATAGTGATTTATCCGGTGGATAGCGCTATCCACCTTATGAACAACCGGGGCCAGTTCTTTATCAGTTGATGCTAGAATAATGGTACCAAACAAATGCCAAATGCCCAGTCATTGGTGAACAAATAATGCGTAACAGGTAACTATAGTAACAGCATTACCTGTTACAAACACCCTTAATTTTAGCCTTAAGTTCTTATTGCTGACAAACAAGCTCGGTGACTCCCATTTTTTATTGCAATTAGCTGGTTTAAAAAAAGGATTGGGGAGGGGTTCAGAGCCACCTTAAATCTTCGAAACTTTAAGGTGGCTCTGTTGATAAAGAATTCTTGTATTGATCCATATAAGTGTAAGTGCTGGAAATAACTAAAAACCGCCGTGAGCCACCTCAAGCCAATACGGATTTAGTGCCTGTGTTAAGCTCAGTTTGACATTTTTTCCTCTATCATTATAGCACTTCATGTTTGAACAACGTAACTGAACACAATCCACAGTTAGCGTTAGCTGGTATTGAAACGACCAGGACATGTGGTATTCTTCACTTTTTGCATTCAAATTCGACTTAAACTATTCTAGTTATTATGCATTTTAAAATTAACCTTTTAAATTGGTACTTGCTTTTATTCTGTGTAATACAAATTACGGTTTTGCCCAAAAATTCCTTTAAATATTAGGAAACGTTCTTACAATATGACATGCAAGACGTCCAATAATTAGTCAAAAGATATCAGTTCTAAATCTGACAGTTGTCTCTGGGGGCCGGGGCCTGATTGCTGGGGAGGTGGCGCTGACCCAGCGTACTGCGGTGGTGGTGGTTGTTGCCCGAGTGCTCCTGGGGTTGGGTTTTGTTGATAGCCTTGTTGAGGCGCAAATTGTTGGGGCTGTTGTTGCTGTGGTTCATAAACTTGCTGTTGCATTAGATGACCTTGGTGCATTGGAGTTCCTTGCGGCATTGGGGGTGGGGGTGGGGGACCTTGTTGCATTTGGGAGCCTTGTTGAAACGAGGGAGGGCCAGGTGGTGGGGGCATGTTTAATTGTGACTGCAATGGACCAGACGAAAACATCTGAGGGGATCCCCGAGAAGCATCCATTTGTGGGAAGCCATTAGTTTGAGGAGGCTGGAACGACTGAGGTTTCGCCGGCGGAACCTGGGACGAAGGTTGGTTATACTGTGGTGGGATGGCTTCTGGTATTAGTTGTGACTGTGTTGGGTTGGCGTACTGTGGTGGAGCTCCTTCTGGTATGAGCTGTGCTTGTGTTGGGTTGGTGTACTGAGCTTGTGGCAGGTACTGTGGCTGACCTTGAGGTGGCGGCATCTGATTAAACTGGAGTTGTCCTGTAGGAGCCGGGGGTGGTGCCCCAGGGAATTGATTTTGGGGCGGGGCTTGTGCGGGCGCCTGCTGTCCTCCTGTTTGTCCATATAGCGGTTGAGAACCTTGTTGGGAAGTTACCTGAGCATACTGAGGGGGTGGTGCTTGGGCTATCACTTGCGCGGGAGCGGTAGGAACTGGGGGAGGACCTCCGAGGTTGTAAGGCTGAAGAGACGCAGGACCTTGTTCCTGCGGGACTTGAGAAGCATATGATGGCGGCTGATACTCTAGGGAGGTCGGCTGAGGGGGAAGTTCTGTTTGAGGAGCTGGAGCATCATTTCTGTAGGGCATGTAATCGGTACGAACAGTTTGAATGTATCCTTCCGTGGGAGGACGTGACGGGTACTGCTGAGATGGTGGAGGAGCGTCCGGAACCTGGTATCCCTGTGGTATAGCGGGCGTGTAAGCTGCAGGTGGATTCTGGGGGTTGTAACCCTGTGCGCTGGGAACATAGTTCAACGACGAGTAAGGACTGGAGTCTCCCGCTGGGTACTGGACGCCTGCATATGGCTGTTGCTGTTGTTGCATCTGTCTCTGATACTGCAGTCTTTGCTGCTGTTGTTGCTGTTCAATGGCTACTTGCCGTTCGGCCTGTAACCGCTGTTGATAAGCCAAGTACTCGGCCTTCTGTTGGCGCATTAGCTCTAGTTTCTGCTCGATCTGCATTCGTCGCAACATGTCCTGTTCAAGTTCTTGTTGACGTACTTTTTCGCGATGCTGTTCTCGCATTTCCTCTAAAGATGAGCGAGCTTCACGAACCATACCCAACTTTACTTGAAGCGCTTCGTATTTAGCTGAAAAGAAAAGAAAGCAACGAAAAAAATTAACTTATAGCCCAAACAACAAACATTTAAGGTAGGTAGGTAGGTAAACTTTATTTATACACGGTGTCAATTCATAAAACATGCTCTTCCATCGAGCCGTGTTTTTTAACAACAATAGATTAAGTACTTAACTAATTTAAATTATCTAACCAAATTAATTATCTATATAAAATTGTATTAAAAACGATAAAAACTATCCTTTATTAACTATCATTAAATTAGATAAAAATTAAATGCATGATTTAAAAGAGCTAAGAGTGGGCTGTATCTTAGCGCTCAAAGGTAAGCTGTTCCAGAGAACAGAACCGCGATATTGAAAACTTCGTTTGCCTGCTTCAGTACTCGGTCTAGGAACAAAAAGGTTGTATTTTGAATTTCTTAGATTATGTGAGTGAACACTGGATGTAGCTTTAAAAACACTATTTAGACGAGTCGGAGAAAGATTGTAGAGGGTCTTAAACAGAATAATTGCTAGTTGCTTTGAACGCCTTCGCTCCAGAGAATCCCAACCAAGGTCACCGAGTAAAGTGGAAGATCTAACATTTAATTCAGAGAAAGTGATTAAACGTGCAGCCCTATTTTGGAGTTTTTGGAGTCTCTCAGACTGACACACACCTATACTGCCCCATACGGAGCTACAATAATCAAAGTATGGTTGGACGAGAGCTTTATAGATCATAATAAGAGTCTCACGGGGAACCAAATTCCTGACACGTTTGATAGCCCCGAGGCCAGCGGATGCTTTTTTAACAATATTGTCAATATGGGAGTCCCACGATAGGCTCTCATCCAAATCAATGCCAAGATACTTGTAAGTTTTAGCCCTTTCTAGAGAATGTTCATTAATCTTTATATCAAACCGGTGGTTTAAATTAGCCAACTTGTTATGGCTACCAATAATAGAATACTTGGTTTTTTTGATATTAAGACTAAGCTTATTAGCTTGTAGCCAGGTCTGAATTTCATTTAAGTCGCTATTTAATTTGGATTGTAGCTCTGCTGGATCACTTGTGCTTAGAGTAAGACTTGTGTCGTCGGCGTACATTCTTGGCACAGAGTATAGGGGGCATGCGGGGAGGTCGGGCATGCGGGGAAGTCGGGGAGGTCGGGGAGGTTGAACAGAACAGACGAACAAACGAACGACAAAATCAAATGCTCCAATGAGCCAACTCATGAATACCAAACAAACTGCTGACCCTCCCCTCTCCTGGGCGTTTTGCTCCACGCACATTGTTCACAGCACATTGACCGACCGATCGAGTGAATTTTGTCTCCAACTGCAAAACTCGTTCAATGCTTTGCGTATTCACGAGTTAAAGGCCCACCTTCACCCAAAATGCTGTGCGCGCCGTGATCACCTTCTGTGCTGGATTTCGTGTAACACGAAATTGACGCTTGAATGCGTGCAACCAATCAAGTCACGCGTATGAACAATGGAGCATTTCAAAACAAAAAAAAAAATGACCGCAACGTCTTTTGGGTGAAGGTGGGCCTTTAAGAAAGGAAG